>JAHKKF010503823.1:0-13810 GCA_019740295.1 Labeo calbasu
GAGGCAGCTTCAGTAGAACAACAGTAAAACTGCGGTCAGATGAGATGTTGTCTACAACTACTACAACTACTTGTAGTAGTTAAGAACATGTCTCTGAAATGAATTGAATGTTTTGTTTTTCAAAACTGTCCTGAAGCACCATCTCTCATCTAAAACAAATAATTCAACTCATCAGCTCATTAGTAGAGACTTTAAGACAGTAAGTGAGCCAGAAAAGATAAAGATTTGTGAGAAAATACGATGAGTGTCAGATCCATGTCTATTTATCAAAGTACAAAATAAAAAAAGAGTAAATCAATAACTTTTGTAGATTTAAGGATTCATCTATATTTAAGTTAGAACTTAGTGTTTTAAAACTTATATTTTATTACATTTCTGTATTTCCTACTTGCTGAAGGGCACCGGTAGCTAAATATTATATTTATTATAATGGGTTTATGTAATGATTGTTTTAGATTCACTTTAATTAATATAATTATTTTTTAAGTCTATTAAAAATACGAATTTTTCTGAACAAGTGACCGATCTCAGCACCCACTTGACCGTCATTTTGACATTTTGATGTTGTTTTGGAGCACACTAGCTTATAGACACCGCAAGGCCAACATATTCATACTAAAAGCCAAAAAACTTCAATTTTGATTTCATGGGGACTTTGACATTGATAGCTGTCCATACTGTCATGTTGAATGACTATAGTATTACTATCAGTGATACTGGCCTTCAATCATAAAAAAGATGCCATTAAAGGGGTCATCGGATGCAAACTTCACTTTTTCATGTTGTTTAAACATTAATGTGTGCTGGCAGTGTATGTACAAATCTACCCTATAATGATAAAAATCCATGCAGTGGTTTTTAATTAATCTGTAAAAATAATATCCCCTTTTTCAAATCGAGCTGTTCTCAGATGCCTGTCGGTGTGGCCGCTGTAAGTTAGACAAAAATATCTCCGATTGAGCGATTGAGTTGTTGTGTTGCTGGATAAAATAATGAACATAGTGGTCATCATTTATTCCCGACATCTGAGCCGCTGAAGATGCAGTAGATTACATTTGTTTGTGAAGGGAATGCTCCTCCTGATCTACATATATCCGTCTATGTTCGCGCAAATCATTCATGATCCAGCTTCACTTACAGCAGAAGTGTGTATAAGTGTTTTTTTATGAATCGCCTTTCCTTATAACGTGGTAGTTAGGAAGTTTAGCGGCTAAACGCGGCTAAAGTAAACAAGAAGTATATTAGAGACTTTTTATTAAGACGCTAAAGAATCATTTCAACTTGTGGAAAATGGTCTTTATGTTGCTTCTACATTCATTTGAAGATTTAATGTGAAATTATTGAGATATAAAAGTATATTTAAAAAATATTTGTTAGGTGGGATGAATCGTGATTTATTGTTATTAAAAAAAATGTGTGATTAATTACTTATATTTCTTATCGATTGACAGCACTAATTAATAGTATGACAGTATATTCATAAATTAGATAGCAATACCAAAAGACCTAATAAAAATCAATAACATAACAGAACTTAAAAATAGGGCTGATTTCTATTCACAAGCTTGCAGTTTGACTTGATTTCGATTCAGTTTGATTATTTTGGATATACGGTACATGGCTAATTTTCTAAAGGAAAAAAATCTTTCAACTAATGCTATAAAATATACATGAGAGTCAGCTGGCAGTACATTACTATAATCCTGAAGGCTAAAATTAGCTGAAATGCATATAATTACATAATTATATTTCTACTTAAATTAGTTTTTTGAATAATAAACAAAAGTTGGCTGTCATAAAAACTTGAGAGATTTATTCAAACATACATTAATATTGAAGAACAGTAAAAATTATAATGAATATGCTATATGGTGCACGTATTCAGCAAAATTTTTCTAGCTGACTAACAAGTTTATAGTTACTGAATGTTTTTTTCTGAAGTAAATGTGACGTTTTTATGTGGTTGAAACACTGATTGAGCGATTACATGAGACAGGATACGGATTTTCTGTAAGTTATACATTTTCTTTTAACATACCTTCAGACATCATTCATTTTTATTTCGTGCTGAAACTGGCAGGCTATTAAAGTGGAGAGGATGATCAATTCTCATGCACTTCACATTTCCGCTTCTCTTAAATTGAGGCGCTACAGTAATCTGTCAATCCACATTAGACGGTGACCAAAACGGTATTTATTATTTGAATACTGTAATAAAATGGACAGAATTTGAACTTGAGACTCTTGTTTTATAACAAAAATAAAAAGCACAAAGCTTTTTGTGATTTATTGGATGGGAGGGGTGCTACAATGTTCCTTTTATTAACTGAAACCAGACCAGGGATTTAAGAATCAATATTGTTTTGTAAAAATGAGATTGATAAGATTTTTTACCCAGCCCTACTTCAAAATAAATCTTTTGTAACAATAAATATCTTTACTGTCACTTTTGATCACTTCATTTATTTTATTTTATTTTAAAAACATATATATTCCATTGTAAATTCATGGGATTTATCTGTCCATTTTATTGTCACCAGGTAAAATTGAACAATGAGCTTTCATTATAAAGGAAGACATTTACAGTAGGACAGAAAAGATACTGCTTTCAGATTGTATGTAGCATGTTTCCACTAGTGGCGAACTACGACAGGAAACAGAAACCTCTGCTAATCTCTGAGTATACACTTCCTGCAGGGGAGGGCGGGAATCTGATATCATAACAGTGCAGGATCACACCTCAGAGTTCATACTTCAGAGACTTCAATCCTTAGCAGGCCATAAAAGGTGAATGGAGATTATCCATAAGCAAATAAAAACATAAAACATTAACTGGACACATGTGCTTACGTCCTACGGTACTGCTCTCAGGAAGTCAATGATCTGAGGACGCTCTGCACAACAGTGGAGGTGTGAAATGGAGTTTTGTCTCTAGAGCAGAGTGACAGGAATTGTCAGGAAACAGTGACAGGAAATGACCTAACACAGGCAGGAAGTTAACCAGCAGGACCCATGGGTAGATGTACCACGAGACACCCCCTAATCACACAATGACCCCAAAAAACGGCTGCTTTTCTCAGTGGTGAGATTGCCATGACAATGGCTGCCAAGAGGAAGTAGTCATACATGCTGATGCTCTACAAACCTGCTGTCATAACTGAGAGATCGTGAAACTGTGACCACAAAGTAACCGCCATTTTTATAATATCAGGTTATGAAACCTGATGAAGCAAGCAGACCTTAGTAGGTCACAGCCTGTGAATCCATTTTTTTAATATTGAGTGAAACAAAAGAATAAAGAGTAGAGAAGC
Organism: Labeo calbasu; assembly: GCA_019740295.1. Taxonomy (NCBI): domain Eukaryota; kingdom Metazoa; phylum Chordata; class Actinopteri; order Cypriniformes; family Cyprinidae; genus Labeo; species Labeo calbasu. Next base: position 3,312 of record JAHKKF010503823.1, read on the forward strand.
ATCAGAATGTCTGAAGTACCTTAGTGCATGAATGCAGTAGATCACCTTGGGCATATTCTTGCGATCATACACATCGGTGGTCTCAGGATAGAATATCTGAAAGAGGAATAGCAATATTTAGTTTTTTTAAATCATACACTACAATTACCATTCAAAATTTGGGGTTGGGGTTAAATACTTTTGCAAATACAGTAAAAAAGTTAAGTAACTGTTTTCCATTTGAATATATCTTAAAATGTCATTTATTTCTGTGATTCAGCAGCTATTACTCCAGTCGTCAGTGTCACGTGATCCTTCAGAAATCATTCTAATATGCTGATTTGGTGCTCAGAAACATTTACTTTTAGTATTATTAATGTTGAAAACAATTGTGCTGCTTAAGAGTTTTGTGGAAACTAATACATTTTTTAGAATCATTTCAGGATTTGACCCCAAACTTTAGAACGGTTGTACGAACTGAACAAATTTGCACACTTTTTTGGCCCCTAAATGGATAATTCCGGCAAAAAATGAAAATTCTTTCATCATTTTGTAGAACATAATTTGAGAAGTTTCTCTGTTTTGTCTTGGGTGTTTTTTTTGGGTGGTCCATACAATGAAAGACAATGGGCTCTATTGTTCATTGATTCTTCAAAATATCTTCTGTTATCTTCTACAGAAGAAAGTAATACGTATGGATCAACATGAGGATGAGTAAATGATAACAGGAAGTTTTTTGTTGGCTGCACTATCCCTTTTATTCCAATGAAGATGAAGAGTATAGCCTCTGTTTCAAACTGGATGCTCAAGTCAGAATGCTCGCAACTCCTTGGAGCCGTTTTCAAAATCTAGTGGAAAAACTTCCTTGTACCAGCAAAGGACATTCCAACTTCCTGTCTTGAAATTAAATACAATTTGAAATCAAGCACACATGGGTGTGGTGTTTGTGTGTGCACATACTTTTAACCATATAGTGTATCTAGACATGAGGCTCACTTGATTCTGTGGCTTTGTGCAGTGCACTGCACATTGCACAGAGTTTTGCATTATACTTGAAGGATGTTTCTGTTTTTCTACCCTTGAGTGAAAGGCAGAGAAAAGTATTCTCGTAGATTCATAAAATAAAACTTGATGTCACATGGACTATTTTAACAATGTCCTTACTACTTTTCTGGGCCTTGAATGTGGTAGTTGCATTCCTGTCTATGCAGGGTCAGAGAGCTCTTGGATTTCATCAAAAATATCTTAATTTGTGTTCTGAAGATTAACAAAGGTCTTACGGTTTTGGAACAACATGAGGGTGAGTAAGCCTGTGTTTTTCTACCCTTGAGTGAAAGGGAGAGAAACTGAGTGAAAATGATTGACAGAGCCATTGCTAATTTAGGTCAACAACTCAAACCATGAGTAAATATTCAATAAAAGCCTTTATGCATTCATTTTGATAACAATGGTAAAATAACTATTTTACTATCCACCCTTCCATCCAAAGTGTTAAACTGGGTACACAATCTGTACAGGATACAGTTTTGTTTTGTTTGAATCCGCCAATTCCTTTGAATGTCTAATAAAATTCCCTGCTATCTGTGTGTGTTTCTTTAAAAGTGTGTACTTGGGCCTCACCTTGGGCAAACCAACAGACTCCATGGCTCTGAGCCACTGCACAGTGTTATCTGTGTGTCTGAAATGTAGTCCTGAGTGCTGGAAAAAGTACAAAACAAAATAAACACATGCAACAGTAACACGTCTCACACACATTTCATGAAGTGATTAAAAAATGGAGTAATATATAAAGTTTGGAAATCTGTTCCTAAATGATTTTGTTTCTAATATATGCATCAGAAATAAGTAAATGAGCTATTGAAATGCATCAGACAGGTACACTACCATTCAAAAGTTTGCAGTCAGTACATTTTTTAAAAGAAAATAATAGCCTACTACCTACAGTTGAGGTCAAAAGTTTACATCCCCCTTTCAGAATCATTAAATACCAAAAAAAAAAAAAAAAAAAATAGGGATCATATAAAATGCATGTTATTGTTTATTTAGTACTGAGCTGAATAAGATATTTCACATAAAAGATGTTTACATATAGTCCACAAGAGAAAATAATAGTTGAACTTATAAAAATGACCTGGTTTAAATGTGTACATCCCCTTGATTCTTAATACTGTGTTGTTACCTGAATGATCCACAGCTGTGGGTTTTTTTTGTTTTGTTTTTTTTGGTAAGTGATAGTTGTTCATGAGTCTTGTTTGTCCTGAACAGTTAAACTGCCTGCTGTTCTTCAGGTACCACAAATTCTTTGGTTTACCAGATTTTTTGCGTATCTGAACTCTTTCCAACAATGACTGTATGATTTTAAGATCCATATTTTCACACTAAGGACAACTGAGGGACTCATATGCAACTATTACATACGGTTCAAATGCTCACTGATGCTCCAGAAGGAAAAACTACGCAATAAGAGCCGGGGGGTGAAAACTTTTGAACAGAATGGAGATTTTTCTTATTTTGCCCAAATATCATATTTTTTTCATTTAGTACTGCCCTTTAGAGGCTACAGATGATACTCACATGTTTCCCAGAAGACAAAATAAGTTTTCAAAATTTTCAAATTCAAAAGTTATCACCCCCCGGCTCTTAATACTTAGTACTAAATAATCAATAACATGCATGTTGTATGATCCCTCCTATTTTGGTAAAATAGTTTTTTAATACATTTTTAATTAATCTGAAAGAGGGATATAAACTTTTAACCTCAACTGTAAATAAATGAATACTGTCTAATAAGAATGCATTAAAGTGACAGTAAATACATTTATATTTTAACAAAGGACTTCTATTTTAAAGAAAATTCTGTTCTTTTCAACTTTCTATTCATCAAAGAATCTAACCACACACAATTTAATTAACCAGATACTAAATGCTCTGAAATAGAGATAATTATCATTAGTTTAAGCACAAACGTGCCTCCTTTCTGTGTTGTGCCATGCAAATTGAGTTCACTATAAAATTATTGGGTGTGTTGCATCTTTTCCTAATTTGCATAACTCCTAAATCAGGTATTAAAACAAACTGATAACATGTGATAACATGTGGTAAACATCACTATCAGTGGGCACAATTCAAGTCTTTGTGAATTCCCTCTCTACTGTTTCTCCTCCCACGGGAATGAGACTTTCAGGATGTGAGGATGTCTGCGTTGCATTAAGGAAAGGCACATCCTGGCAATGCACTGTGACATACTGGCTTTGTTCACACAGTGAGTGTTTGGGATTGACACCTGTATTTACTAACTGGTTTGACTTTCCAAATGTTCTCTTTAGGAGAGGCTGTGTGAACGTAGAGTACCATACAGTATACTACTGCTGAGCTAAAGAGTTGCTAAAACCAATAAAAAAAAATCAGTACCTTATAACGAGACTGGTCCCTGTCGTAAATCTTCTTCTCTGACACCAACTGGGGAGCAAAGAATTTAGCCAGTTTGCCAAGGTAGACGCCATTCCTCAAACCATTCTCCAGCTCTGTGGTAGGAGGCAGATGCTCCTCCAAACAGGCCTCCATCCATCTGAAATCAAACGGTTAATGTTTTAGCTCTTTACACAAGCATACTGAAACATTACAGACTGATAGTTAAATGTTACTGGTAGGTATTTCACTACAATATAAAATCGACACTTTCAAATGATAGCAACATGTTTAACCATAAATTTATTTATGCGTTTGTGCATTATTTATTGAATGTACTTCAACACAGAGATTTCTTCTGGAAAACAAGTGTGCTAACAAGTTAAACCTTTAAATGAATTACAGAAGAGGAAAAGCTAAAGGCACACAATCAATTAATAAACACTTTTACAATGAAGGGAAAAGTTCAAAAGCTCCATCATGCCTATGGGCATCAAAAATTGTCTCATAAAACATGAGTTAATGCTATTTTTAAACTTGTTAACGAAGCAAAAATGTTGCAATCTTGAGATGCTTATAAAAAATGTATACCAGACTGCGGCTCACTAGTTCTTTGGTTTAGTAGATGACTGGTTGAGATCTCACAAAGCCTCCTCAAAAAAACAGCTTGTCCTTCTGATATACGGCGATATTTTAATATTAATATTCATTTCAGATATAAGAGTTTTTAAAGCACACCCAAGTGATAAAATCTCAGTTCCTCAAAAAAGTGAAACCAAGAGGAACACAACTTGTTTTTGTGATATTGTCTTATTTTTTTTGCCAAACACCAAAACGCATTCTACATAACCGCCTGGTTAAAGCCTTGAAATAAAGAATATGAGCCAAAACATGAGAAAGGACATCAGTGGTTAAAGCCAATTGTTAAATATTGGCTTTTCTAGCATGAACAGTTAGTAATCAGTAACAGTTGGTAATCGAGTAATCGGTTGATTATTCTGACGACTAATCAAGTAATTGGGTAATTATAATCAATTTGTGTGTGTGTGTGTGTGTGTGTGGTAATAACAATAGATCCAAGCAAACATTAGCCTTTAAAACGATTTAAAATACATGAGGCAACAATAATTAGTTCAAATGAAGTATCTCGTCCATGGAATGCACCACTTCCAGTATTTTGCTGGTTACTCGACAAAGGCAAAATCCAATCAAGGATTATTTTTAAAATCGAGTACTTCAATCGAATCAAGGAAATGTGACAGCCCTAATATCAAGGTTAAGTTACTACAGTCACCCTTCATCCCATGAGGTGTCAGCATAGAAAACTGCAGAAAACCTAATGTGATCTCTAAACATATTCCTTTTTGCCCCTCTTTCACGTGAGAAAAGAACAGAAATGCTGGCTTCTTTTTCTATTAAGCAAAACACATCATGTATCACAAGCCTCACCACAAAAAAATTAACTTTAATATTTTATGTCCCAAAAATGCACTGTAGACCAAGAGTTTGAGGTCTTGGGGTCTAAATGTTTTTTTTTGTTTTTTTTTGTTTTTTTTACTTTTACTAAACAAAGACACATTACATTTATCAAAAGTGACAGTAAAGCCTTTTACACTGTTAAAAATTATGTTATTATTTCTATTTTAAAATAAATCATTTTCTGTTCAACTGTCTATTTCTACAAAAATATTAAGCAGCACAACTGTATTTAACTTTAATAATAAGAAGAAATGTGATCCTGAACCACAAAAACAGTCAAAAGTAGCACGGGTATATTTGTAGCAATAGCCAACAATACATTGTATGGGTTAAAAATTATCGATTTTCTTTTATGCCAAAAATCATTAGGATATTATGTACAGATCATGTTCCATGAAGATATTTTATAAATTTCTTACCATATATATATCAAAAGCTAATTTTTAATTAGTAGTTTGCATTGCTAAAAACTTCATTTGGACAACTTTAAAGGCGATTTTCTCAATATTTTGATTTTTTTTTTTTGTACCCTCAGATTCCAGATTTTCAAATAGTTGTACAGTATCTCGGCTAAATATTGTCCTATCACAACAAACCATACAGCAATAGAAAGCTTATTTATTCAGCTTATTTAATGTTTTATGTTCTTACTGTATTTTGATTAAATAAATGCAGCCTTGGTAAGATATGTTTTCCTTTCAAAATAAGTTAAAATAAATAATTAAAAAAATAAAAACCGACTAGGTTTTAATGTGCGATAATAGCTGAAAATTATAGTTATAACACTACTTTATGACTTGTAGTTTATTACACTATTATGGACAAGTTCATTTGCCTGCAGTCTCGACAAGCATGCACTACTCACTACTCAGTTTTCCAGATCATTGAATCACTGCAATTCACCTGGATCATCCAGAAAAACAAACAACATTCCAAACTGGTTGCTAGTCAGTGACCAGCTGACAAAAGTGACCTTTGACATATTCAGAGAAAGCTATATTGTCACGGCACCTACACTGGCATATCTTTTCTCCCGCCAGTGAAGAAAACTGGCACTGGGCCCTTCAGAGCTGCCCGACCAACTGACAGCTGAGTGTCCTGCCTTCAGCTCACAAACACGGGGAAGTCTCCATTCAAAAAGATCAAATATCAGAAATTCATCTGTTCTGATGATTCACAGGTTATCTATGCTCAAGTAAAAGGGTCTATAATCAGTGTTTAAAGAGACAGATCTGGTTAGGTAAGAAACATTACACTAACACGCTTAAGTTAAACTATGTAGAGTTAAGTAAATCAGCTAAAATGTCAATACTATGCTGCTGTCTGCAAACCCCTGGTTAATCATTTGTTAAGTCACTTCATTCCTACAGAAACTAAAGCAGAGTTTAGAGTTGGTCAATTCTGAAGTCACTGGCACACTCTATTCATTTTGAGGTACAGCACAATTGAGACAGAGATACTGGCTTTTATTACTCAATAGTGGGTTACATCACGATATTTCCGTTCAAAAGACACCCTCTTTGATATATGATGCTTCTCTCTAATGAACTATAAGATGACATTCCTTGCATGTCCATCCAGCTCTTTAGGTTGATTTAATTAAAGACAACATAGATGAAATGACAATGGCAAAGAAAACACTCTGCCCAGACATGTGTCAGCAATTCCCCAGCCTCCCACAAAACCTGCTCTGTTTCAACACAGCCCATCTGCTAAAGCGCCTCTGTATTACATCACACCCGTACATGAGATCGCATCACTGATATCTAACCGACAATGTGACATACAGTTCCAGTATCAAAACTTCATGTCGGGAGAATAAACTATATTAGGCCAAACAATAAATAACAGCCTTTCATAAGAGAAACAGCTTAAATGGCTAAAACTGAACACCTTAGAACTCCTTACAGGTCTTGAACTTCATATGAACAGCAGTGATAAAGGATTATGCAAAAAATATCATTTTCAGTTGACCATTACAACTAATAACAACTGGCATTGCAGAAATGGCCTACATGCAGCTTAATTTGTCACCCATGATTAATGTACTCATTATTGAGCTGACAGGGAAAAATAGGGAAAAGTCAATTTCAAGCATTTTAAACCCCTCAAGCCATTGTGGTAATAGCAAAACATCTACTACACTATAGTGAGGTGGTTTTCACATGGTTTTACTTCAATTCACTAAGAGGTGACTCAGCAAGTTTACTGTATGAAAAGAAAAAGATACAATATTTCTCTTTATTTAACGCCGGCTCCTGCATCAGCAGCACCACACGCATACATTGTGGTACTCTTGTGTCGAAGACTGACACGAAAGAGAAGAAACTGTTGAATATTTTTGTTTTCTTTGCACACAAAAAGCATTCTCGCAGCTTTATAAAATTAAGGTTGAACCACTGATGTCACATGGAGAATTTTATCAGTGTCCTTACTGCCCTTCTGGGTCTTGAACGTGGTAGGTGAGTCGCTGTCTATGCAGGGTCAGAAAGCTCTTGGATTTCATCAAAAATATCTTAATTTGTGTTCTGAAGATGAACGAAGGCCGAATCTTCACCCCTTGGTCATGTGACCTCAGCATGGCAGCCACCATGAGTGTAGCTTTCTAGGCCCTAACATGACTGTAGTATTTTTTCCTATGAGTGAACATCGTTTTAAACATATCAGTCAGAAATACTCTTCATTATATTTAGGCGCAAACGGTAAGTCACAACAGAAGATATTTTAAGAAACATTAGTAACCACACAAGTTCAGTTCCCATTCCCTACCACTATATTTTTTGACCATACAACGGGTACCGAAGCTGTTTGGTTATTAACATTCTTCAAAATATCTTCTTTTGTGTTCCACAGATAAAAGAAACTCTTACAGACTGTAAAAAGAAATGCATAAAATATACGGTAAAAAACGGCAGCTGTGGTTGCCAAGAATTTAACCGTAAAAAATATGGTAGCAACATTTTAAGTTATACGGAACCACCAAATATATAACCACCAAAAGCAGGTGATGATGAGAAGTTCACATGATGAACCAAAGCCCATCACAAGCAGTTTTTCAATACTAGCACTTATAAAAGGTGCACAGTGTCATTCACACAAATACCAAACACCATCTTGGTAACACACATGACACTGAAATAATGCAATAAACATTAATTTAACAACATTAGATGTAACATACAACCCTAATGTACAAAACTGATAAGAGTTCTGGGAATGTCAATTTACGTTATTCACTGTTAAACATTTAACAGGTTTTTACTGTAGCATTTTTACAGTTTTTTTACCATTCAATTCACAGTAATTTTTACAGTGCAGGTTTGGAATGACATGAAGGTGACTAAATTATTTCATTTTGGGGTAAACCATCCCTTTAATGGGATGCATTGGACCTTTTACAATAAAAAAAGAGTGTTGCTGTATCAGGATATGTGGCAGACCCGATCAGAAGAGGAGTATCCGGCCGCTGTGCACACCTCTCCCTGTCCCCGCTACTCTCTACCAACAATGCAGTCGTCTGTTAAACTGTCTATGAGAGATCCGACTGTTTACAGCCCTCAAGCGACGCTTTCCTGCAATTGTTAGGCTGCAGGGGTTCAAACTGAAAGAAACATTCAAAGCTCTGCTCCAGACTGACCATGACTCATAATAAACAGCTTTGACTAATAAGTTACTTCAACAGTTGTACATATTGTGCATAAAAATAACAGCATGACTGGTCTTGAGGTGAGTGTTCTAACAGCAAAACTGCACCGAGGGAACACACTGTGGGATATTATTGCTTCAGCTGGAGAAGGAACAGAGCAGTGAACCAAAAATATCTATCTGTTCTGGCAATTTACTGGCCGATGAATAGGACTGAGGCGCAGAGGTCAACATCCTACTCTATGACTTTTCACCGATTTATCTGACTGTATGTGTCTGACATGCTACTGAATAGAAAACCATTACCTGCAGGAAAAATAGGGTCTGTGTGCTGCCTACTGAGGTGGTGACAGGGCAAATGGAAGCATATTTAGACTTTTTTTCTCAGAATTGTGAGTTATAAACTCAGAATTGCAGGATATAAACTCACAATTCTGAGAAATAAAGTCGCAATTCTAAGAAAACTTTTTTACCCTCTGAATTGGACTTTGTAACTCGCAATTTGTGAGTTTATATCTCACAATTCTGAGGAAAAAGTCAGATTTGTGAGAAAAAAAAAGTCTGAATTGCAAGATAAAAACTCGCAACTGCCAGAAAAAAGCTATAATTGCCAAATATAAACTCTCAATTACGAGAAAAAAGTCAGAATTGGGAAAAAAAAGTCTGAATTGTGAGATTTAACCTCGCAATTGTGAGAAAAAAAGTCAGAAATAGGAGAAAAAAGTCTGAATTGTGATATGTAAACTCGCAATTGCGAGAAAAAGGTCAGGATTGTGAGAAAAAAAGTCTGAATTGCGAGATATAAACTCACAATTGCAAGAAAGAAACTGTGAGTTTATATCCCACAATTCTGACTATAGAAAATAGAAATAGAAAATGTAGCCTATAGAAAATTATCATACCCTGTGAAAAACTTTACCTTTTGTCACATTACAACCTGGAAACTAAAACTTTTTGGAGCTGCATGTACACATAACCCTCATCATTAAAGTTAAAATATTATTTAAAAAAAATTCTGGAGGATTATTAAAAATTAATCAGTGAAATGTCTGGTTTGGTAAAGTGATCAGCCTCTTAGAGTATTCTAGGGATGTCACAATACTCAATACAATATCGTACCGTTCGGTACGACATCCACGGTTCAATACGCACTTGTGAATTACGGTTTTTCGGTTTTGCATTTAAATAACTTCCTTGTTTTATTTCTCTCGGAATTTGCTGCAAATGTGCCCTCTGGCATCCAGTATGAATGAAACCCATTCTATTTTGCTTAAAAATCAAAAAATTAATACCTCTCTCAAAAGAAATATTAAGAAGACATATACTAAACTTATTCCAGTGTACAGATGTTTACGGGAGTATTTTGTTAATTTGTTGCAAAAAAAACCACACTGAAGTGGCAAGATATCAGAACCGAACCGAACTGAAAACCGTGGTTAAAAACCGAGGTATGTATCGAACCGTGGACTAACTGTATTGTTGCATCCCTAGAGTATACCATTATAAACTTGTCACAATCAACTTCCAGATTAAACACTTAATTGCCCCAAATGACATCAATAGTAGTGGTGTTGATTACTTCAGAATAAAACGACCTGTTTCTTGAAGACTCCACTGTTAGCAGTGCATGGTACGGCAAAGAATTCACCATGGTTGGGAATGTGCTTTCAAAAGACCTCCGGGATAAAGTTGTAGAAAGGCACAAGTTAGGAGAAGGCTACAAAAACATTTCAAAAGCTTTAGCTATCCTTCTGAGTACTGTTCAGGGCATCATTAAGAAGTGGAAAGCGGATGGAACCACCAGCACATTGCCTAGATCAGGCCGTCTGTCCGAAGTAGATGACAGAGCTAGGAGGACATTGAAAAGAGAAGCTACGAGGAGGCCAAAGACAACTTTGAAGGACTTACAAGGCTTTATGGCTGGGTCTGGTCAGTCTGTGCATGTGACAACTATCTCCCAAGCTTTACACAAAGCTGGCCTGTATGGC
>JAHKKF010503830.1:0-24536 GCA_019740295.1 Labeo calbasu
GCGCTCTTTAATGTGGCATGATAGATTGTTGTAACTTCTGTGTACTCGCCTGTGCGTAATCAAACGCATAGGAAAAGATTTGTGACAGTTTTGTTTTCGTTTTGGATCCAGCGCTTTGCTGCCAGACTGGAGCGCACTCGCCACCAACTGGACAGAGGTGGGAATTACAGCTACAATTTTACAATAGATCACCCTCAGTGTATTCTGTCAAAATGACGGACGGCCTTCAGATTTTTCCGTCACTGTTAAAAAAAATCCGTCAGTGACAGACAATTTTCGGTTAGCGTGACTTATATCCATATATGCCGTAAAAATACATTTCTGGAATTGTTTTTGTTCTTTTTGTTCTGTGAGTGTGTGCTGAAATATGTAGACCTCACAGCTCTTTAGAGCCTCAAATACCCCTGTTTGTACTCTTCCAAGAGCATCAGTCTGTTGCACAGTGGTGCAGGGCTTTTCTCTTTAAGTTTTCTTTAAATAGCCATCTGGAAGATCTGGAAGTTAGCTGTCATACCCTGAAATAAAAATGACATTGGCTGTAGAAAAAGTCTTTATACTGTAGTAAGTCTGCAGTGTCTCATGAACTCTAAATTCTGTGATGTTTACTAAAAATCTCATTGCTTTACATTCAAGAATCTAAAAACTGGGTATCACAATTTTAACTCTAGAGAACAGCATGTGAAATATTTTACAGTCAGCATGTTCCAGCAGCTAATAAAGATCTCTAACCCTAATACCATTTCATAGACCTTCTAAAACAAACTTACAGAAATTTTTAAAAACACCTCATTGTGCATAAAAAGTATATGTTTGCCATGCTGATACTTGTGTAAAAATGTAACTTTTATTATATATTTTAAACCTTTTTAGATTTATTGAGATATTTAGCAAAATAGCACCAAAATTGTTAGAAAGTGGGGGATCACATTCATTAATGTGTTCAAGGTTCAAGAGAAATATGAGTTGGACTTCCTGGATGACACTACACACTTCACTACGCTGGTCTATTTATATACTTGAAATTCAGTGTCATAAATTGTCATGCTAAATTAAAGCCAAACATTCATGCTGCCAGGTATGTTGACTCAGGCTCTTGTTTTACACTTCTGCTAGTATCAAGTTGAACATTAGGTCAGGCAGAAAAAGACTAATTGTGGAGATCAGCCTCATCAAGTTGGAAAACCACCCTAAACCTGCTTTTTTTTTTTTTACTCCAGCAAGAAAGAACTCATTTTGAACCATCTCTACACCACAGTTGCAGGAATAAGTTTTCAAACCCTCTCAAAATATCTGAAATTTCACTTTGTTCGTTCATAAAATGTGGTCTGATCTTCATTTAACTTAAAGTTACAGACAAATACTGTGAGATTGCTACTAATAAATAAATAAATACACAAAGAGTTGCACTTTTCAGAATTTCACTGAAGACATTGAGTGGTCATTGACAAGGCAGGCCGGACAAAGTGAGTGAACCTCTCCAAAAATGTACTGAAGTCAATTCAGATGAAATCGGTCGCACATGTGCCTTGCCCTTAAAATAAAGACACAGATACTGGTTACTGACAAATCTTCTTTCTTCTCAAGAAGGACTGGCTAATGTGAACCATGCCTCGATCCCAAAAGCTTAAAAACACTTTACTAAAATGCCCAAAGCTGGAAAAGGCTATTATAGCATTACTAAAGGTCTGAGTGTTCATCATTTCTAGACCCTTTCTACAAATGTAGACAATTCAGGATTGCTAATTTTCTCTCTAGGAGTGAACATCCTACCAAGATCACTGTAAAAAAACAACAGCAGCAAAGTATACCCCCAGAAAACTCTAAAAACTGCAAAATTGTTTGTTCATGTGTCCACTGTTAGAAAAAAACAAACAATCAATAAAACACGAACAAAAAAATTATGTTTGTGAAAGGACATGTAGGAAACCAGGCTTCTAAAAATAAATATTGAGGCATGTCTCATATGTTTGGCCAAGACCACCTGGACGCTCCACAAAGCTACCGGGAAATGTTCTGACAGTTGACAAAAACAAGAGCACCAAAACCTCATACGAAGTATGGAACGTGCATCATGTTTTAATGTTGCTTTGCTGCTAAAGTGTATCAAGAGATTATACAGCAGAATGTCAAGACAGCAGTTCAACAGATTTGTGAGGAAGGATGGTCCAAAACTTGTGAAAAGTGTAGTCAGCTACATGTTTGCTGGAGGTTTTGCTTCTAAAAGAGAATCTACAAAGTACTAAATTTACTAACTTTGTCCGTCCTGTCTTGTCAGTGATCACTCAATGTTGTCAATAGTATTTTGATAAATACACCTGTTGTGTGTTCTTACTTGTCTTTTGTCTGTTTGTTAATTTGCAATCAGTCAGTAAAGCCATAATTGTGCAGACCCACCAAAATAAACCTGGGGTGAAGTTTCATCTGTCTGATGAAACATGTCTGACAGTGGCATGTTTGTTTTACCATTATTACATATAATAATAATAATAATAATAATAATAATAATAATAATAATAATAATAATAGTGCTTGCTCTTCAGTGTTAACTGAAAGTCACTTTAATGACTAGGACTAGGAAGGCATAGTTTATAAAGCATGATTTTTTGGGTAAAGGCTTGACCCAAGCTCAATACTTTAAGAATAGTTTAAGTGATATTTATAATAATTTATAATCCCCTCAGAAAATATCAGTTTGTCCAGTAACAGAACAACTCATCAGCAGAGTAGCCTAATAATCAAACCCTGTTAACAGGAGGTCTTGTCTGGTACCCAAAATACCCCAAAACACTATTAACAGTCTTCTGTTAGCCAAGAAGTTGACTAATGAAAAAGCCAATGAAAGTGAAGAGCAGAAGCAGGAGACGAAATAAGGATGGTAAAAGGAGCAGAGTTTATTGAATAGTCTTAGTTGCCTATGTCTCAATGCTCAGACTTCGTCTGAAGAACACAAATCCAACAAGTATTGTTATACCAAACTGATTCACAACAACATCCCATAAACCCTGAGTTTCTATAAACATTCCCTTGGATCTCTTATTCATGAAGACAAACAGCCTGTGAAACCACACAGTCATAAGACTAAACAACAATGGAAAAAAAACCAAAAAAAAACTAACTATAATATAATATAAATGACTAATCAATTAATGAATCATTAAATTGGATATATAAATGACTATAAAGATTATTATAATTGATTATATAATTAAATGAAATAATAAAATAATGAAATGATTGATTATGAATTAATAAATGAATGAAGAATAAATTAAGAATATATAAAAAGAAAGCAAAACACAACGCAAATGTATGGTTGCTCTCAAGGCAAAACACACACAGTTTACATTTGAGGATGGTTCTATCCTTCATAATAGATGCACACATTTTATTGTCTCTTACAAGTTAATATTTTATTGTTTATAAAATCTAGGGTATAAAACAGATATTGTAATGCCCATATGAAACGCAGGTTAATCATTTAATGTGTCACTGATGTGTCAGTAAGTCAGAGAGATACATTGATCTAAAATGGCCATGCTGAGTCACTTTGTCTGGTCATTTGTCTGGTCAAGAGGGGACAGCCCAAAATAAACAGTGGTGAATGCAATCTTTGCCAAACACTATCTCAACTCAAGACATTTAGAATCAGAGAACATTCTAGAAAATGTCAAGGTGAAGCAACAAATCTTGAGATGTACAAAATCTGCTACATGTATGATTTTTTTTATAATAAAACATATAATTGATTTCCTTAAAACACTTGTTTTTTGTACTGTTTTACAACATATTGGCACTCATTTTCTCTCTAAACAGAGCACTTTCACCTGCTCATAAGAGCACATGCCATGCTCTGACTAGATTAAAATTTGAAAGTGTTTTCTGTCATGTGACATATAATAACAGTCACAGTTTGAACTTGATTTTGTAGAAACTGAAGGACTCCAAGGTATTTTAATAATATAATATAATATAATATAATATAATATAATATAATATAATATAATATAATATAATGCAGTTTGATTTAAAGGTGTGCCAGCCACACTGCACAGGTTATGTCAATTTGTAAATTGTGGCGAAAAGAATAAGTACTAGGTTATTCCAGTGAATGACATTTATGCTACTCAATATGTATTTAGAAGGAGCTGTTTGTAATTACATATCATCCTTCATATCCTACTGACTACCAGCTAGAGTTTTGTCCTCTGTAGAGGACATTAGTTTTTAGCGATTTCTCTGAGACCTTACAAGTCACAGTTTTAAGTCTGGATGTCCTGTACAGAGCACATTCAGGGCTTTTCAGAGATACCAAATGTTTCACCATGACCACTCCCTCTCTTTGGTCTTTAAAAATGGCTGACATTCAGTAATATTAGTGATTAAATGCAACACCTTTATGGAAATATGATAATATTTCGTAATGATCATTTAAATCTGAATAATTTTCAAATTATTTGTCATAAAACAACATCTCAGGAAAATGTTATGGGGTTTTGAATCTAAATATCACTTTCTGTTATGAAACAGGGCATCAATTTCATAAATGTCCACTGTATAGAGAAAAAGCATGTTCATTACACATTTTGGGAGACACAACAAGTGAACAGGGAAAGAAATTGTATTTCAGTATTGCTATTAAATATTAGATATTATGAAGATCTTGCCAATTATTACTTCCATTATTGCACTTATTTTTTTCATCATATGCTGCCCAAAAACACATTAATATGCAGTTTATACAGTTTGTAGATACATTGTTTATAAAGGGAAAAACTGTTCATAGCCATTTTACACACATTTTGCATAAAGAAAAATGGTATATCAAATCATTCTATTATATGTTTCATAACATAGTTGAGAATCATCTTTATATAAAGTTTAGTATTACGCTGTTTTTAATTAAAACAAAACAAACAAACAAAAAAAAATCTCCCCCCGGTTGTCAGGAGATCGAACTAATCATATATAATAACGTGTAAGAAACTATATGTGACATGGACGCTATAATGTGAAGTGTTGCCCCGGCGTCACCGTCTATTTTTGCCGTGACTTTGTCATGCAGAGCTGGTGACCGCACAGTTTACAAATGAGAGGACATGCAGCCGCCCACTTACCCCGATAGTCCAGAAATAAGTGTGTCTCAATTGGCCAATCACAGACTGTCTCATTCATTTCGACCAATCCGATCTATCATGGTTATCCTTCAGAATTAGAAAACTGTTCGTCATACTCCAGTATACAGCATGACATCAGTGTGATGTAATCCCTGGGGTCCTGGGTGCATTTAAACCCCCTTCATTCACCCTCTCCTCATTTCAAACAGAGTTTCCCTCCTGCGAACTGCGGAGCAGCACAGTGACTTTTTCATTTTTCAAAAAGTGATATTCTTCAGACTCAACTTGTCCATTAAGAAGCCGCGACTACATTCGTCAAGGAACTGAGAATTAAAACCGTGGACCGACCGCCTTGTAAACCGTAAATCGGATAATCTATCATCGTCCTGACAGAAGATCACTTCTCACAAGTATCCGTGAAAGCCTGTCCGTTTTTCCCAAGTTTTGATCTGTTTAACAACGAACGCGCCTCTGACACTCTCCCGCAAAAGTGACGAGCTGTGAATTTCCAGCATTAGCAGTATAAAAGCAAGAGTCCATCATGAGCAATTACACACATTTAGAGGACCTGCCGCCACAATACTACCAGGGCACAGACTTTGGGGAAGAGGAAGAGGAGGAGATGCCAGCAACAGAGAAAGACCTGGCCGAGGACGCGCCGTGGAAGAAGATCCAGCAGAACACCTTCACCAGGTGGTGCAATGAACATCTCAAATGCGTCAATAAGACCGTCACCGACCTCCAGAAAGACCTGGGCGATGGGCTGAAACTCATCTCGCTCCTGGAAGTCCTCAGTCAGAAGAAAATGTACAGAAAGCATCATGTCAGACCGAACTTCAGACAAATGAAACTGGAGAACGTGTCGGTGGCGCTGGAGTTTCTGGACAGGGAGCGGATCAAACTAGTGTCAATAGGTAAGATCTGCTTTAACTGGTTGAACAGGAATACTATTGACACTAATACATTTATATACGGATCTATAATATAGTATAGGCCCTACAACAGTTTCTAACTTTGGCGACATTTTACAGTAAGTTGATAGCCTAACATTAGATTGCATAATTACTGATCTTACAATTAAAAGATGATTAATGTGCATTCAAATAATCAAAAGCATCAAAAGTGGACTGTACAAATCTGAAAACCCTTTTATTAACTGATTTTTTTTTCACAAATATTATAAATATGACAGCATAAACGAGCATTGTTATACCAGTGAAAGTTGTTTTTAGGTAAGCTTATCAACAACTTCATTGTCCCTTTTTACATTTGACAGTACGTCAACAACCAGTTTATTAAAGTTTAAATATTAGTTGTTTTATGAACTATTTCTGATTTATTCATAACTTGTTGTTTATTAATAACTCATTAATAGAAGTGGAGCTATCACACACTAATGTGTTTTGTATCTACACTGTTGTCAAGTCAAGTCACCTTTATTTATATAGCGCTTTTAACAATACAGATTGTGACAAAGCGGCTGTACAGTATTAAATAGGAAATAGTGCATCAATAATGCAGAAGGGCAACAGTAAACACTCAATTTTCAGATTAAAGGCAGCTCATCATTGAATTCAATGACGTCATCATCCAGCTCAGTTCAAATAGTATACAATATCGCTTGAAAATTAAGTGTCCCCAACTAAGCAAGCCAGAGGCGACAGCGGCAAGGAACCAAAACGCCATTGGTGACAGAATGGAGAAAAAGCCTTGGGAGAAACTGTTGTACCTCAGTAAGCGTGACTGCCAAACCTCTGTGTCACAAACACACAGGCCTGCTTATAAACCTTATCAGCAGTCAAATGCTAACTACTTTACCTCACTCTCTTAAAGTTGAGCTGTCTCTGGGAGTAGTATTTCAGCACCATGTACAAGTAGTTCACATTGGACTTCTATGTGTCAGTGAAATGGAAAATAGTTCTGAAGGGCTACAGCTTGTTTGTTCAGTAAAGCTGAAAAGTAATATCAGATCTGTCCAGACATACGATAGTAGCTCATTGGAGCATTAATAAATACTGACTAAATTGTCATGCAGTGACCTCACTGTAATTTCAGTTCAGTGATTCATGTTTAGAACTGCTTGTACAGAACAGCACTCTGTGTAAGTGTTTAGGGGAGTGTGTGAAGGTGTTTAGGGGAGACTTGACTCCTTAACAACCCGTGTCTGGATGTCACTGTTAATACTAAGATGCTAAAGTAAACTGAGACAGAACTATGAATACAAATACCTATTGCTAGGTTTTAATAGGCTATGGAAGTAACAGCAGAAAAATTAGTGGCTACTTATGCCCTTGTAAGGAATGTCCACTTTCCCTTATGCTTTGTGTATTTTTTTTTACGAAACTAAAAAAGCTGCCATGGCACCAGAGTTTCTTTAAAATGTAAATCTGCTGAATATTTGTTGACATACCGTACTTTACATACCTAGTCTTTGAAATCTACCATATGATGGGAAAGGTAATCCAAGCAGGTGATTCATAGAGTTCAAATTATTAAACCCATTGTCAGTGTGCATAGTCACATGATTTTATCAAAGTCCATCTGCTAAGTCAGTTTTCTTTTGATTGTCTTTGACCTGTGCAGACAGCAAAGCCATTGTAGATGGGAACCTGAAGCTGATTCTGGGTCTCATCTGGACACTCATTCTCCATTACTCCATCTCCATGCCCATGTGGGATGATGAGGACGATGAAGAGGTTAAGAAGCTCACTCCCAAACAACGGCTGCTGGGCTGGATTCAGAACAAGGTACCAGAGCTGCCTATTAACAACTTTAACAAGGACTGGAGAGATGGCAAGGCCCTCGGTGCCCTCGTGGACAACTGTGCCCCTGGTAAGTTCATATTCTGCCACAATAACATTTGTATGGTTTGACTTTGGGCAGCTGTGTTGAGAAAATGTAACAGTTTTTCAAGATTGTACCGAGATTTTGGCTCTCAGTCTCACTACTTACGTAGTACTTTGACCATATTTAAGTGTTCACTTGTGTTTTGATTTCCTGACATAAAGAGCAAGAACACAAGATAATTATTTTTAACAAATAGAATTTATAGTGTTAATGCCAATATAAAATGACTAAAGTGTATAAATTATGTAGCAAATTCAATAAATAGTAAATTAGCATATACAGTCGTAATAAAAGTCTGAATGCAGGTGACTTTATATGTGTATCTTCCCCTTTATATGTGTATCCTTTCAGAGAACTCAATCCATTTTTTGTCATTAGCAAGAAAAATTATAATATGGCAATCATAAAAATATAAAAAAAAGAAAAAACTTTATAAGGACAAATAAATCATGACCTACTTCCTGTGAACTCTTTGCTGACATGGAGGCTTACTGAGGAAAGTGTTTACTTCGGTGTAGCTGATATGAAACAGCCCCTGTGAGACAGTCATGACCATACAGGGTGCTGCTGGCTTTTGACAACTCACAAGCATAACTGTTATCATTGTATATTTATGTTACATTGTAAGTCTCTTGAGACAGTTTTTATAAACAATTTCTAAACAACAGATCAGCTTAACGGCAGGCCTGATGTCATAATTGATTTAACTTTTTTTAGTCATATTCCTAAAAAGTAAAGAAAAAAACTCATATAATTTTAACTCTTTGTGTAGGTCTGTGCCCTGACTGGCAAACATGGGACCCCAACAAGCCTGTTGCAAATGCTCGTGAGGCCATGCAGCAGGCCGATGACTGGCTTGGTGTACCACAGGTGAACATCCACTCAACATAAACACCACATGTTCAGCTGATAATTTTTTTTACTCTACTTCAGCCACAAGGAAGGCAGTGTCTAGACATAAGTTTGTGTAAAATGTTAGTGGTTTCAGTGGTTTCAGCAATTTGACACACTGTGCTGCTCCATTATCCTCATGGCATAAGTGTGAGATGCCATGCATGGTGTAGGGTATGTGTCATAAATTCTTGGGGCTGAATTCCCTGCTGACTGTTGAGGGGATGTGGGAGGGGTCTGGCTCCTGGTAAATCCTGTCCTTGACTTGTTGAAGGCTGCTTGAAACCTCAGCACTCTGAGGATAAATATAGTATCTGAAGAGATTGCCACTACCTTGTGATGGTGGAACAAACGTGATGGTGAAAAGAAAATGCTGAAAGGGTGGGGCTTTTTTCATAAACAAGCCTCATGATGAGTTCACTAGTTGCTTTTTCAATGGAAATTTAGCATAGTGTTTTTCTGAGCTTGTACACAACTTGAAAGCATTGGTTACTGAATAAGGACTACTATACATGCAACATCTAATGAATCGTTGATCTATAGGTGATAGCTCCAGAGGAAATTGTGGATCCAGATGTGGATGAGCATTCAGTGATGACGTACCTCTCACAGTTTCCCAAAGCTAAACTAAAGCCTGGAGCCCCTCTCAAGCCAAAGCAGCTGTACCCCAAAAAGGCCAAGGCCTATGGACCAGGTGAGCAAAGTACAGTAAGGCTTATATAGCAATTGCAGTCATCTTAAAGCGTCACAAAAAGTGCTCTGTCAACACAAAAACTCAACACATACAAATTAACATGATTGAATGTTAAAATAGGGCCTATTTATGCTTTATTTTGTTAGTTTGCGTACAGTCAAGCATTGTGTATGAAATTTTTATTTGTATTTTTATGAAAAAAGGTATTGAGCCTCAGGGGAACATGGTTTTGAAGCCAGCTGTTTTTACTGTTGAAACGCTGGAGGCTGGTCTTGGAGAAGTGATTGTGTACGTAGAGGACCCAGAGGGTCACACTGAGGAGGTGAGAAATGACAGATGTTTTTCTCTAATGTTCTGTGATTGTTGCACCAATATGAAACAAATCATCAGTGACATTTTAAACTACAATGCAACTTTTAATTGTGTTAGGCTAAAGTTGTCCCCAACAATGACAAGAAAAGAACATTCTCTGTCACCTACGTGCCCAAAGTTGAGGGGCCCCACAAGGTATGGATTAGTACAAGAACATGGTTGACTTTGCAGTGTCCGTTTGAGGATGAACCAGTTGTTTATTGGTTATTTATTCTTATGTATGACAGGTGAAAGTGCTCTTTGCTGGTCAGGACATTGATAAGAGCCCCTTCATGGTGAACGTAGCGAAGGCTCTGGGTGATCCCAAAAAAGTTCAGGCTCGAGGTCCAGGACTGGAGCCAGTGGGCAATGTGGCCCATAAACCTACTTATTTTGACATCTACACTGCAGGTGGGCAGAACGCACAGACTAGTTTTGGAAGAGGTTTTGCTATATGACGGTGCGCTCAAGGTTTTACCATTTTCAGGTGCTGGGGCTGGAGATGTTAGTGTGGTCATTGTTGACCCTCAGAATAAAAACAACACTGTGGAAGTTCTTCTGGAAAACAAGGGTGATAACATCTTCCGTTGCACCTACAAACCTCTGCAAGAAGGGCCGCACACCATCCATGTGAGCTTTGCTGGGCAGCCAATACCCAACAGCCCCTTTAAAGTGCACATCTCTGAGGGTAAATGTCTGATAATTTTCCTTTCATATATATCTCACTGTCTTTATGTTGAATTCTTCAAATGTCTTGCCATATTATGAATGTCATATTAGAACAGTACATGGGCAACAATCAAAAAGAGTCAAAGAATCTCCCCACACCCCAAAAACAATTGTTTATTTTGTAGCACACCCTAAACCTTCTCCTGGGGCTCCGAAGCAGGTACTCCCTCTTAAAAAGAAAGGTGCGGTGCCGCTCGACTTTGGTCTCCGTCTCTTTGTGCGGGCAACAGTATCTAAGCTTAGCTTCTTGCTTGTTTGCGGCAGCTTGATTCCTGCCATGCATCAAAAAAAATGCTTTGAGGCATGATAGGAAAGAGGCAAAAGTTAGAGTGTAAGTATGTTTGTACTGGAGGAATGTCAAAGAATGACTACATGAGTTAATACAACACAAAGTTGTTGTTATATCTGTGCTAAGAGGCACAGGATATTTGCCAGAGTATCATGTAAGAAAAGCAGCTTTTTAATATACTTTTATACATCCTGTTTTAATAGGGTGTAGCAGTATCGGTTTGGGTGTTTATCAGATGACCATTCCAGTATTTAGTGATCAATAATCTGGCATTATAATGCTGCCATTGTATTTTATGGATGTCCTGTATACTGCATATTTTCACTTATTGTAAATGACTTGCTGTTATGAGGATCTGTGACAACAAAACAAAGTAGCACTGCAGTTTTGCAGTTCCTCATAAGAGCAACTCATCAGAAGCACAGCACCTCGCTTGATCTTACTAACACTGCTTCAGTCTGTGCATTTGAAAACATTTGGACATTTTATAATCTGTTTATTTTGTTTCTTTTTCCCCATCAGCCAGCAATGCAAATGCCTGCCGTGCCACTGGACGGGGACTGCAGCCTAAGGGTGTTCGGGTGAAGGAGGTGGCAGATTTCACTGTTTTTACCAAAGGAGCAGGACCTGGAGAGCTGAAGGTCTCCGTAAAAGGGCCAGGTGGGTCATTTTTAAATTTGCTGTCTTTCAGGGGTGTAATTCTTAGTCTGTTTGCTGATAACTGAATGTGTATGTTTTCAGGAGGAGTAGATGTGCCTGTGAAAGTGCGTGATGTTGGTGATGGTGTGTTCAAGTGTGATTATTGTCCTGTTAAGCCTGGAAAATATCATGTAAACATCACATGGGGAGACCAACCTATTCCACGCAGGTGGGAGATAGTAGTTAACTAATATTATACAAATACACATGCCTTTCTTTATGTCAAAGTTTTCCAGCCTTATATTTTGTCCAGACTCAGCACTGTTTAAAATGGTTTTATTTTAGCCCGTTTGAAGTGGAGGTCAGCAAGGAAGCTGGACCACAGAAGGTGCGGGCTTGGGGTCCTGGCTTGAAGACTGGAATGGTTGGCAAGTCAGCTGACTTTGTTGTTGAGGCTATTGGCACAGAAGTAGGAACTCTAGGTAGGTAATTCTAGATGAGGAGGAACGTAATTAACAGTTTCTTTATGCACAGAACAAATTTTTACATGCCATCTCTTTCTTTAAAGGGTTTTCTATTGAGGGCCCCTCTCAAGCAAAGATAGAGTGTGATGATAAAGGTGATGGTTCCTGTGATGTACGTTACTGGCCCACCGAACCCGGAGACTATGCCGTTCATGTCATCTGTGATGATGAAGATATCAAAGACAGCCCCTTTATGGCCCACATACTTCCAGCAGCTAATGATGTCTTTCCTGAGAAGGTGGGTTAATGTGTGGAAATAATAATAAACAAAGACAGTCATCTGTTGTTTTCTTGACCTTTGCTGTCAGTGTCAGTGTTGTTGATCTGAATGTTCTCATGTGCAGGTCAAAGCATTTGGGCCAGGCCTGGAGCCCACTGGAGTTATTGTCAATAAACCAACACAATTCACTGTTGACGCTCGACAAGCTGGCAAAGGCAGTCTGAAGATCTATGCTCAGGTGTGTCCATGTGTAATATTCTCAGTGTTTTCATTTGGCAGTCATGCTGGCTAAAGTTAAACATCAGTCCTGTAAGTAGAACCAGCATCAGCGGGAAACAGAGGACAAAGACTCATAATACGTGTAACATATGTGCACATATAAATCATTTTGTTTCTGCAAACTGGCTAAATGGTGACCTGTTGGGCTTCTCTTCTAGGACGCTGATGGCTGTGTGATTGACATTCAGATTACTGAAAAGGGAGATGGCACTTTTGTTTGTATATATGTTCCTACTAAGCCAGTGAAGCACACCATCATAATTACCTGGGGGGAGGTCAATGTACCCAAGAGTCCCTTTAGAGTGAGTATTCCCTGTGTAGTATTTTAGTTTGTGTTATGCTCTGATGGAACAACACCATTAGATGAGTCACTGTTTGAGATTTAACCTTGTTGTTTGCACTTAATCGCATAAAACTCTCTTTTAAAGGTTCTTGTTGGTGAAGGCTGTCATCCCGACAAAGTTAAGGTCTTTGGGCCTGGAGTTGAGAAAACTGGCCTGAAGGCCAATGAGCCCACCTACTTCACTGTTGACTGCAGTGAAGCTGGCCAAGGTTTGCAAAACAAGTTTATTTTTTCTCTTTATATGACACAATAAAGGAGTGTTAGTGTTGCTGACCATTCTGACTATATTGTAGGTGATATCAGCATTGGGATCAAATGTGCCCCAGGTGTGGTGGGTCCAGCAGAAGCAGATATCGATTTTGACATCATTAAAAATGATAATGACACCTTCACTGTCAAGTACACGCCCCCTGGCCCTGGCCGTTACACCATCATGGTGCTCTTTGCAGAGCAGGTAAAGCAGCCTTCTTGCTTCTTGCTAAAACCCAATTCTACACTAATGCTAAGTGAACGTCTCAAACTCTTCTTTGCTTAACACAGGAAATCCCCATTAGCCCATTCAAAGTCAAGGTAGATCCATCTCATGATGCTGGTAAAGTCAGAGCTGAAGGTCCTGGACTGAACAAGACAGGTGGGTGTAAGCCGCAACATTAACACCTTAAGCCCCAGAGAAATGAACTTTAATTGACACAGCTCTGTTTACAGGCGTTCAAGTTGATATTCCAACCCATTTCACCATCTACACGAAGGGAGCAGGAAAGGCAAAACCAGAGGTGCAGTTCAAAACTGCTGCCAAAGGAAACGCTGTTAAAGATTTTGAGATCATTGATAATCACGACTACTCCTACACCGTGAAGTACACTGCCCTTCATCAGGTCAGGGGTCATTACTATTTATTACATTTTGGTTTTACTTTGAAGATGAATATTATTAATGGGAAATGTTACGTCTCACCCAATGCCTAATCTTCTACAAAATAGGGTGAGATGGCCATCATGGTCACACACGGTGGAGATCCCGTTCCTAAAAGCCCTTTTATAATCACAGTCGCCCCTCCACTCGATCTTGGCAAAGTCAAAGTTCAAGGCCTTAATGACAGTAAGCACTTTAACTAAGGTTAACTATGAATGCATACTGTTGTAACGCTTACTAAACTGCTGTGTGTGTTGCAGAAGTGGAAGTTGGAAAGGACCAGGAGTTTATTGTAAACACGAAAGGGGCAGGTGGACAGGGTAAGGTAAATGTGAGCATAACCTCGCCCTCTGGTAGACCGATACCTTGTAAATTGGAATCAGACAAGACCAATGAGGCCACCTGTGTGAAATACATCCCACCTGAGGAGGGCCTTTACAAGGTGGACATCAGCTACGATGGGAACCCCGTTCCAGGAAGTCCCTTCGCTGTAGAGGGGCTCATGCCTGCCGATCCCTCCAAGGTAAGATGATAGCTTATTGGGAATAATAGGTTTCTTGACAATATTGCATGAACGCTATAATTTCAAGTTGCTGGATTTCCCACTAGGTTCGTGCCTATGGACCAGGACTCAAGGGTGGTATTGTGGGTCAGCCTGCGCAGTTTACTATAGACACCAAAGGGGCAGGTGCTGGTGGTCTGGGTCTAACACTGGAAGGTCCCTGTGAGGCTAAGATTGAGTGCCAAGACAACGGTGATGGAACCTGCTCTGTTGTCTACCTGCCCACAGAGGCTGGTGACTACAACATCAACATCCTATTTGGGGAAGCTCACATCCCTGGCTCTCCTTTTAAAGCTGTTGTCAAGCCAGCTTTGGATGCTGGCAAAGTTATAGTAAGTGGACCCGGACTGGAGAGGGCTAAAGCTGGTGAGCTGGCCAGTTTCACAGTGGACTGCAGTAGAGCCGGAGAGGCTGAACTCACCATTGAGATTGTGTCAGATTCAGGGGCTCAAGCTGAAGTTTGTATTCAAAATAACAATGATGGAACATTCTCTGTCACCTACACGCCTCTCTTTCATGGCGTACACACCATCACCATTAAATATGGAGGTCAGCAGGTGCCCAAGAGCCCCATACGTGTTCAGGTGGAGCCATCTGTGGACACAAGTGGGATTAAAGTGTATGGACCAGGAGTCGAGCCCAGAGGTAGTGTTTAAAAACTTTAACCATAACGTTCTATGATTACCTTTACAACTGCAACTCAGTTATATCTTACTTTACTGTTTTTTTTTTCACTCAAGGGGTCCTCAAGGAGGTGACAACACACTTCATTGTGGATGCCAGGACTAAGACCAAAGGAGGAAATCATATTAAGATTCGCATCATCAATCCATCAGGCGCAAACACAGATGCATATATCACTGATAAGGGTGACGGCACATACAGAGTGGAATACACTGCTTTTGAAGATGGTACGTGATCAAATGGGTTTAAGGAAAAAAAAAAATATGTTGAAAGTTTTTTTGAAGGCCTGTTTGGAATATTTTATATATAAATATAAGTGAATGCAAGTGTTCACTTATACTTAGATATGTAGTAGATGTTGGAGGAAACCTGTCAGAAAGAGATAAGTACAGCATGTTTTGAGAAGCTTTCACAGCTTAGAAGGGGAACTGAATGAGAGCATATGACAGATGCAGGGAGAGGATATAAATAGGAAATGCATTGTAAAAAGAGATGATTAAATAGTTGTATGCCTGACTAGGGCCCGCCGTTGTACAGAAATACAGCTTGTATTAATACCAACGACAGCTGCAGTTCACAGTTAAAAAAGAGCAGATAGCAAAAGCTATATGCTGTCGAACTCTGAATGTTCTTATTTCATAGATGCAATTATAAACTAAATATTACAGCTATATAGAAACATGTAAGACAGCTATATCCTAAGAAGTAGGATTGGTTCAAATTAAAGTGAGTGCTTCAAATTAAAGTAATTCTTTGCTTTGTGTAGGTTTGCACCTGATCGAGGTCTTTTATGATGACGTTGCTGTTCCTAAGAGCCCCTTTAAGGTGTCAGTTGTGGAAGGTTGTGACCCAACACGTGTTCGAGCTTATGGCCCAGGCCTGGAAGGTGGGCTAGTTAACAAACCCAACTGCTTCACAGTGGAGACAAGGTATGGAGTTTATACTGTATGTGTACATAATCATTAGTGGAAAACTCATATTTGCTTTATAGCTGTATTAGATTTGAGTTATTTTAATCTCATTGTACATTCATGCTTATCATTTTAAGGGGCGCTGGGACGGGTGGTTTGGGCTTGACTATTGAAGGAGCATCAGAAGCCAAAATGTTCTGTAAGGACAACAAAGACGGTAGTTGCAGCGTTGAATACATGCCTTTCACTGCTGGGGACTATGATATTAATATCACCTACGGAGGCCAGCCTATACCAGGTAAATATAAACTACCAAAATGACTAACTACCTATTACAATATTACTCTATTATCTATACATAACCTGTTTTCTATCAACTGTGTAGCTCTTTAGCTGCTTTATTGTTGCTGCTTTTTTGTATTCGGGTTTAGAGCTGTGTTTTTCTTCTGCTGTTCTCAGGCAGTCCGTTCCGGGTGCAGGTTAAGGATGTGGTGGATGTCAGTAAGGTGAAGTGCTCAGGTCCCGGACTTGCTAACAGAGTTATTGCACATGTTCCACAAACCTTCACTGTGGACACCAGCAAAGCAGGAGTGGCTCCTCTAGAGGTGCAATTGTATGGACCAAAAGGTACATAACATAAACCCTTTTAGTCCAGTGGGAATATACTCTGAGCCAAAGACAGTACTGGAGATGCACTGTATAAAACTATATGCTCCACACTTGCGTCTGACCACTGATTTTTTTCTGCTATTAGGAACTCTGGAGCCTGTAGTTGTTAAAAACAACCGGGATGGAACACATACTGTCAACTACACCCCTGCACAGGAGGGGCCACATACCGTGTCTGTCAAATACGCCAACCAAGAGGTACCTAACAGGTAAGAGCATAAAGTCATACATTTTTGTGTTTAACTGTGTTTAACTGTCACATCATGACAGTAATGAAAACATGAAAACAGTCATTTCATATCTCTTTCGTTTTGTGGTTGTAAACAGTCCATTCAAAGTCAATTCAGCCCCTGGACACGATGCCAGTAAGGTGCGTGCTAGCGGACCCGGTTTGGACACCAAAGGAGTGGCTGCCAGTCTACCAGTGGAGTTTACCATTGATGCTCGTGATGCAGGAAAAGGCCTCCTGACAGTTCAAATCCTTGTAAGGATCTCCTCTTATATGGAAAACAACAAAACAAGGCATATATTACCAAAGCATTGCATTTAAATGTTATGTTGCATTTAGGATCCAGAGGGAAAGCCGAAAAAAGCCAGCATTCAAGACAACAGAGATGGAACCTACACTGTATCTTATGTGCCAGACATGACTGGTCGCTACACCATAACCATTAAGTATGGTGGAGATAACATCCCATACTCACCTTACAATGTCCAAGCCTTTCCCACTGGTGATGCCAGCAAGTGTCTGCTCACAGGTATTGTTTCCATTTTGGGGCTTTTTAAAGTTTTTTTAATTTCTTTTTGTAGCTCTGGTTTACTGAATTTTGTTCGCTTGCTTTTTATTTTCAGTGTCTATTGGAGGACATGGTGTTGGTAAGTAATAAAAAAATAAATAATTTAAGATAATGTTCTGAATGGTGGTTTTTATAATTATGCTTTCTACCATTATACATATTCTACTATTACGCCAGGTATGTTGAATTGTTTGGTTTTAACAATATTGTTTTTTGAGCAGAAAGCCTTGGGCCCAATATTAAGATGGCAGAAGAGACATTCATCACTGTGGATGCCAAAGCTGCTGGAAAAGGGAAGGTGACATGTACGGTTCTGACCCCTAATGGCATGGAGCTGGACATGGATGTTACAGAAAATCCAGATGGCACCTTCGACATATATTATACTGCACCCGAGCCGGGAAAATATGTCATCACAATCCGCTTTGGAGGGCAACACATTCCTAAAAGCCCATTTCAAGTCATGGTAAGTGATATTACTGAACAGGTGTGTCGGACTGTGTATCACTGCTATGATAACGCCATGATAGATAGAGCTACCGATATTGATACCAGGGACATTACAGCAGTAAGAGATTTGAATGAGGTGGTTAAAATGTTCAGTGTTGAAGTGACAGAATGACAACAGCACACTGTCTGAAACATTGTGCATTGTGTATCATTTGTTGATTGTCTTTCATATGTTATCTCAGGCTACAGATCAGCCTGTTGTACCAAGAGACGACACAAAGCCCATGTTTCAGCCGTTGAACTTAGTTATCCCATTCACCGTCCAGCAAGGAGAGCTCAGCGGTAACATCTTTAATTATATTTATTTAGAGAAATAATGTTACTAGTCGTATGTACTGGTTTCTGAAGTATACCATGTTTGTTTTGTTTGCAGGGGAAGTGCGTATGCCCTCTGGTAAAACAGCTCGTCCTTTCATCAGGGACAACAAAGACGGAACGGTCACAGTGCAGTTTCAGCCTACAGAGAGAGGCCTGCATGAAATGGATATAAAATATGATGGCAACCACATCCCAGGTTAGACTCTATTTTTGCATTATGTATAAAGTGGCCCAAAAACATTTGGACACTTAAGCCATAGTTAAACTAACTTCTATTTAATAATTTTAAACTAATAAGCATCTGCAAACACTCAAAGCTAGCAGAAAGTTTCACTTGGATAATCTAATGACATGAAATTCCTACTTTTTATGTCTTAAGTGTTCAAATACACATTAATACCACTGTAGTTTTCATTCAAGCTCCAAGGAATGACACCTTGTCACAGAATCATGACTTGAATGCAATTATGTTCACAGGAAGTCCTTTGCAGTTCTATGTAGATGTAATGAACAGTGGAATGGTGACAGCCTATGGACCTGGTCTGTGTCACGGGACAGTCAATAAACCAGCCACTTTTACTGTTGTTACCAAGAATGCTGGACAAGGTACATAAAGGTGTTCTTTTGCAGTAAATGTGAATTTATTTTATTTTTATCTAAATAATAGTCCATTTTATTTGCCCTTCACAGGTGGTTTGTCCCTTGCTGTAGAGGGTCCATCTAAAGCAGAAATTAGCTGTAAGGACAATAAAGATGGCACCTGCACTGTGTCCTACTTGCCCACTGCACCGGGTGATTACAACATCATCGTCAAGTTTGATAACAACCATATTCCTGGCAGCCCCTTCACAGCAAAGATTACTGGTATGACAAGCAACACATCACATTGTGTTTTTTAAAGAACTGACCTGGCAAAAATAACTCTTGCCCATGGTGACTTACCATCCTCACTCTTAATGTGTCATGTAGGTGACGATTCACTCCGAAGGTCTCAGCTGAATGTTGGCACGGCAGCAGATGTCTCACTGAAGATCACAGAAACAGATCTGAGCTATCTGACAGCCAGCATTAAAGCTCCATCAGGAAAGGAGGAGCCATGCCTGCTGAAGAGATTGCCCAACCGGCACATTGGTAAGCAGATGAAAGGCCATAAAATTAATTCTGCATTACATTCCAATACATTGGCATTGATTAATCTCTGCTCCCCTTGCCTCACCAGGTCTCTCGTTCACCCCAAAAGAAGTGGGGGAGCATGAGGTCAGTGTGAGGAAGAGTGGGAAACATGTGAACAACAGCCCTTTTAAGATTATGGTAGGGCCATCTGAAATTGGGGAGGCAAGCAGGGTCAAGGCTTTTGGTAAAGGTCTTGTTGAAGCACACACCTTTGAAGTGGCTGAGTTCTTCGTGGACACTAGAAATGCCGGTATGTTATTGCAGTTCTTTTGCTCGTTCAGTTGCTTTAGCAATTGAGTCCTGATGCAGTACCACTAATTAAAGTGATTTTTACACCATCTTGGTTTTAAAGGATATGGAGGACTTGGATTGTCAATCGAGGGTCCAAGTAAAGTGGATATCAATTGTGAGGATATGGAAGATGGAACATGTAAAGTGACATATTGCCCCACTGAACCAGGCAACTACATCATCAACATCAAGTTTACAGACAAACACATACCAGGTTACTTTTTCAGTGTTTCTTTACAATGATTTACTCATGTAGACTGTTGGTCAACATTGGTGGAGATTTGTAACATTTCGTTTGCTAATCCCACTCCGTAGGAAGCCCTTTTACAGTGAAGGTAACAGGAGAAGGAAGGATGAAGGAGAGTATTACAAGAAAAAGGCAAGCTGCCTCTGTTGCCTCAGTAGGCAGTGCATGTGACCTAAACCTCAAAATCCCAGGTAAATACAATTTTTAGTATATAGGATTTTTTAAAATGCATTTAAATGGAATACAATAAACTGTTACAGTTAGCCAGGGTGTCTGAAAACCTTTTAAACATCTAAAGTTTCTAAAAAATCTCTCACAGGAAATTGGTTTCAGATGGTGTCAGCACAGGAGCGCTTAACCCGTACCTTCACGCGCAGTAGCCACACTTACACACGTACAGAACGCACAGAAATCAGCAAGACCCACGGAGGTGAGACTAAGCGGGAGGTACATGTAGAAGAGAGTACACAGGTTGGCGGTGACCCTTTCAGAGATGTCTTTGAGTCCTTCCTGGGAAGAGAACGACTGGGTAGCTTTGGTGCAATAAGGCAAGAGGGTAAGGAAAAATTATAATTAAGCTCCCTCCCTCCCAAAAACACCCCTAAGCTTTTGTTTTACTGATTACCTTTATTGGTTTTCCCATTTCCAGGTGACACAGGGATTCAGGGAATGACAGCCCAGGTGACCAGCCCTGGAGGAAATGTAGTCGATGCAGAGATTGTAGACAGCGGAAACAGTACCTACAGAGTCCGCTTCGTACCTACTGAAATGGGTTCTCACACGGTCAACGTTAAATACAGGGGTGAGCATGTCCCTGGAAGCCCCTTCCAATTCACTGTTGGGCCCCTTGGGGAAGGAGGCTCTCACAAGGTCCGGGCTGGAGGCACAGGCCTAGAGAGAGCTGTCGCAAAAGTTCCTGGTATGTTTCAAACTAATTTTGTTTTCTTCTATTTTTTTGTAATGATAAATATTGTCATAGATTTTCTCCTGATTTTCTGTTTTTCCTTTCATTAGCTGAATTCAGCATTTGGACAAGAGAGGCTGGTGCAGGCGGTCTGTCCATTGCTGTTGAGGGTCCAAGTAAGGCTGAAATCTCCTTTGAAGACAGAAAAGATGGATCCTGTGGTGTTGTTTACCTTGTGCAGGAGCCAGGTGAGTTTTACAACAGAACGTGCTATGATTTGAGTTACACTTGTATAGCAAAATCACTTGAAATCATCACATTCCCATTCTCCATTTCTTTTCTCAGGTGACTATGAAGTTTCCATCAAGTTCAATAATGAGCATATCCCAGATAGCCCCTTCATTGTTCCTGTTGCCACACTGTCTGATGATGCACGCCGACTTACTGTTACAAGTCTTCAGGTAAGCTCCACAGCTAAGCACAACCGCTCTATGCCTTACAGAACAAACAGGAATGCTTAGATCATATAACATATGATGTTAGTAACTAGAGCAACAGTAAAATACAAGCTTGCAAGAGCAACTCTTTTTGCATTTTGAGTCATGGCTGAGTTATCTTTGTCCATGAGCTGTAATTGGACTCCATGTCTGTCCAGGGCCACTTTGTTGAGCAGGGATTAAGTGTTCTCTCTATTTATCTACCTATTGGTCTGTCTGTTGGTATAAATGTATTGCTGTGCAATTGAGTGGGAGATCTTACCATCGCTGCTCCTTTTATGTGCAGGAGAAGGATTTGAAGGTTAATCAGGAAGCCACATTTGCGGTTCAGAGGAATGGGGCGAGAGGTGTCATAGATGCTAAAGTTCATGCCCCGTCTGGTGTAATAGAGGAGTGTTATGTCACTGAACTGGATAGTGGTAAGTTGCAAAATTGTTGATTTTTGTTTAAGATCACTGGTTATTCGCTCCCATGCATTATATGGCAACAGGTTTTAACAGAAATGCACCTTTCATTGAATAGGAGACATTTCATTGATCTGAAATCATCATTCCCTATTTTTCATAGATAAGAACGTAATTTGCTTCATTCCACGTGAGAACGGTGTTCATTCCATTGACGTGAAGTTCAATGGAAGCCATATACCAGGTAGCCCATTCAAAGTACGTGTTGGAGAAGCAGAAAGCGTTGGAGATCCAGGAATGGTGACTGCCTTTGGTCCAGGACTTGAGGGTGGACGCACAGGTACTGGTC
This sequence comes from Labeo calbasu, assembly GCA_019740295.1. NCBI lineage: Eukaryota > Metazoa > Chordata > Actinopteri > Cypriniformes > Cyprinidae > Labeo > Labeo calbasu. Next base: position 22,149 of record JAHKKF010503830.1, read on the forward strand.
CACCGTGATGCAGTTGCTGTATGTTTTCTTGCTCAGGCAGTTCTACATCACCAGCTGATCTAACTGTGTTCTTACTGTTCTGTAGGGGTCCCCTCTGAGTTTGTCGTAAACACATGCAAGGCTGGCTCAGGTGCCTTATCTGTTACTATTGACGGTCCCTCAAAGGTCAAAATGGACTGCACTGAGTGCCTAGAAGGTTACAAAGTCTCTTATACACCTATGGCACCAGGAAACTATCTTATTTGCATCAAATATGGTGGGCCACAGCATATCGTCGGCAGTCCCTTCAAAGCAAAGGTTACAGGTAGGATGGAGTTGATTAAACAACTTAGTTTGATGTAAAGGGATGTCTCCTGATTCTTGCTTTAGGTTGGTAATCAATATTATGCCCCAAATGCTGTAAACTGAACCAGGAACGCAATTGCTTAGAGCATTGTGACTGTGGATGTTAACACGTCTGTCTGTTGCTGTAGGTATGCGTCTGTCTGGGGGCCACAGTCTACATGAAACTTCATCAGTCATTGTGGAAACGGTTACCAAAACCTCAAAGATGGCAGGAGCTTTCAGCTCTCTGTCCAACTCCAAGTCAGCTTCAGATGCCAGTAAGGTTGTATGTCATGGTTCCGGCCTCTCCAAAGCCATTGTGGGTCAGAAGAACACTTTTTCTGTTGACTGTAGTAAAGCAGGTAAAATAAAACAAAAATAAAGGCAATAATAGTTTAGCACTAACAAAATATAGAATTATACTGGATATTTATTTCACTTGTTTTACTTTCAGGTACAAACATGCTAATGGTTGGTGTTCATGGTCCAAGAACTCCATGTGAAGATGTGGCTGTTAAACATATGGGAAACAAGCTTTACAATGTAACCTACACAGTGAAGGAGAAAGGAAACTATGTTGTTATTGTTAAATGGGGGGATGAAAGTGTACCAGGAAGTCCCTTCCATGTGAGTGTTCCCTAAACAGCCTATACATATATATTTCATAATCAAGAAAAAATGACTGAAGTGAACAACATTTGCTAAATTTAGGAGGAAGAAGATCTGAAAATAATATATTTATATATTAACTTTCTCGCTGAGGAAAGCTTTATGACAGAGGCTGATCTTAGAAGGTGCTGCCTTTTATTTAATGTTAACCTGTTTGACGCAAATGCATTTTAATACTGTTTTGGATGCCACAATGTATCATTTATCATTAAAAGAGAGAAGAGTTCTTATTAATAAAAAAAGGAATAAAAGAATAGTACAAATAAATATGTCTATGTATGTCTCTTTTGTATAATCACCAAAAGAGAAAATGTATTTTACAGAGGGAGATTTATTGTTCTCAAAGGCACTTTTGTTGGTCAGGGGACATCACAGCAATATGATTTTGTGTTCTGATTTTCAACAGTGTATAGATGTATCCAGTGCTTTTCTATGCTTTATAGAATGTTATTTTGTTATCTTAACCAATTATTTAATATGCATTTGAAAACTTAAATAAAGAACAAAACTAAGTTGATCAACTATGTTGATTTGTCTGTTCAAAAACAAAAACAAACAAACAAAAAAAAGTTATGAATGTGTTCATATTAATGTATAATGATCACTATGCATTCTCAGGTGAATCCTGTATTTGTTTTAGTCCTGAAAATAATATTTTAGGTTAAATTAGCTGTACAGTATACATATATACCAGGACCATTTTAAGACTAGCCTATGAGGACAGATAAAGCTGGGCTCACACTACAGGATTTTTAAAATTCTAACCGATTATGAAATCTGGTTGCAGCGCACACATAAGGAGAATCTTTACAGATTAACACACTACAAGATTTGAAAATTGTAGCACACTACAAGATATTATTAAGATTATCATGACGAAGTGAGCGCCTCACCCATCGAGGTGCTTGGAAAAGATTTGCTTCGATTCTCGGGAGGGGAAAATCGGGTTAAAATCCTGTAGTGTGAGCCCGGTTTAACTGCTTTACTATCATGACATCCTTTGCATGCTGCTCTGCATTCTGACTTCAAATGTTTTTTTTTTGCTTTGTGTATTACTCTTATTGAATGTGATATTGGGTGAGCCCAATATAAACATAGACAAAGCATGTCCTGTGTGGCTCCCAGCCTTTGGAATGACCTTGGCAACTTTTGGGACTCAAAAACACTAAATCTAGACCAGGGAGCGCCACATTTTTAACCCACTAAAAATAATCTGATCATACTCAAATATTTCTAATTCATGAACCTTTGCTGTTTTAACAGCTGCATAGAACAAACCTCATACACAAACTTTGTTTTTATGCAAACAATACAATTCCCTTCATAATCAAAACGTTTACAAGTTATGTAATGGTTCACACACACACACACACACACACATACATTATATATATA
>JAHKKF010503831.1:0-16496 GCA_019740295.1 Labeo calbasu
TATCTATCTATCTATCATCTACCTATAATATCTAAAGAAGTAATATTTATAATATAATTATGTATATTATTTGCAAAATAAAAATATCAGAATTAGACTATTAAAAATGAAAAAGGAAAGCTAGTTGTTACACTTTTTACTCCAGTGAACATCTCATCAAACCTAATATTGGAACATATTGTCACACTATATGGGGTAAGTTGTCACACTGGGACAATCCCATTAAATTGCATGCAGTGGTATTAGATCATAAAACAACAAAAATGGAAACAATAACAGCACAAACTTAGGGTGTTAAAACCTTAAAATTATAAATGTAATGTTGCAAATGCCAGACCTGGCATTTTTAAAAAATAATATCAAAAAGACAGGAATTTGTTTATAATCTAAGCTATAGACTTTCAGAAAACAAGGGCATTAAAAGGCAGCAAAAGAGTGGAAAATCACAGTACGTTAAATAAAGACAGGAGGAAAGCAGGTAAGAACAGGAAGGTCTAATGAGACTCTATTGAGCAGAAAACAACATCTGTTTGGCTCCTGGCTATAATCTGAGCACACATTTGCCAGAGAGGTACAGTATGGTAAAAGACCGCGTCTTTCAAGAAACTTGTAAACAGATGCAGTGAACAGGTTTGTCTGTTCTCAACTTTTCCAGCTTTTTTGAACTGTTTCTGTTCAAAGCTGAGCAGATTTCAAAGATCTTTGAAGGAAATAAGATTATTTTGCTGAATTTCTACTGCTTCTTGGAGCTCTGAAAACACTGAGGAATATAAAATAGGCTACAACTCGTGCAGCGATTTCTGTTGTGAGCAAGACTTCTGTCACAACGTCTCTTCTGAAATGTTGTCCATGTTTATGTTTCACGTGGGTGAAACAGCACGATCGAGGACATTTAGCGAGGCGTGTCAGTGCTATAAACAGACTGTCATTTTAACACTGCTGAAATGTCAAAGCAGACATGTCAGATTATGACAACATGCACATCTCGTCTTATGGAAGGATTTGCAAAAAAAAAAAATTCTAAAAAAATTATACACTGTCCAGAAGTTTGTGGTCGGTAAGATTTTGTTAATGCTTTTGAAACAAGTCTTTTATGCTCACCAACGCTACATTTATTTGATTAAAAATACAGTAAAAACAGTCATAATGTGAAATATTTTTATAATTTTAAAAAACTGTTTTTTATGTGGATATATTGTGATTTGTAATTTATTCTTGTGACACAAAGCTGAATTTTCAGCATCATTACGCCAGTCTTCAGTGTCACATGATCCTTTAGAAACCATTTTAATATGCTGATTTGCTGCTCAAGAAACATATCTTGTTATCAGTGTTGAAAACAGTACATTTCGGTATATACACATATATTATGCATTATATTTTTAATGCATATAATTATTATGCATAGTTGATGTAGTTTGAAACATTGTGCTTTATGCATGTTATTAAAAGTGCAAAGTCATTTTTGGATGCTTTAATACATTGCTTCACAATTATACATATTATGATTTGGTACAAAATTCTTAAATACATATTTGACTTGATTTAAAGTGGTAAATCGCAGCGGAACTGAGCTAAGCTGATGTCTTGTGTAGAAGAGAGCAATTGACTGCCGTCTGTCAGAGGTTTGTGGTTTGGGAGTTTAATGAGATCAGATCAGGACAGAGACGGCGTGGGACTCTGCTGCACTGAATGGCATAAATCAGCTTTTTAGGACAGATATCACACATGATCACATTGGGTGTCATATTAAAGATACCTTAGAGTATATAATATGTCAGAGCAGCATATATTCTGACATCTATCATTAAAATTAATTAATGATTCCATGGAGAACCTTTGGAATCTTTCCATTTTACAAAAGGTGGAAAAAGATTCTTTAAAAAATGTTTCTTTTGAAAACTGTTTACTGAAAGGTATTTTAAGGATCCATAAATGGTTCTTATATGGCATTGCTTACTATTTGGGGTCTTTATTTTTAAAATAAAGACCTGTCAATCACTGATTGGTCATCTGGGTTGAACGGTTCTGGCAGATAATAGAAACTACATTTATCCACTGTGAACTGAAATGAATCCAGGGGTCTTCAGCAGGGGGTTGCAGCAGTGCTGCAGGGGGTCCACCAATTTTTGTTTCGTTTCAGACTATTTTTCCTGAAAGAAAACTAATGAAAATTCCATTAAACAAAAATGTTAACTTTAACCAATTATTACGAAGCTAAAGTTGCTGCTACATTGTTTCTTGCATATTAAAATATAAAACTTTGCTTAAGTTTGCCCTCTTGTTTTTCAGAGCCTATGTATGCCTATGCCCTATGTTTTTCAGTTTTTTAAAACTGAGTTTTATACATCATCTGAAAGCTGAATAAATAAGCTTTCCATTGATGTATGGTTAGTTTGTTAGGATAGGAAAATATCTGGTTGAGATACAGCTATTTGAAAATAAATCTGAGGGTGCACAAAATTCAGAATATTGAGAAAATTGCTTTTAAAGTTGACCAAATTCTTAGCAATGCATATTACCAATCAAAAATTAAGTTTAGATATATTTACCATAGGAAATGTACAAAATATCTTCATGGAATATGATCTTTACTTAATATCCTAACGATTTTTGGCATAAACGACATTGACCCATACAATGTATTTTTGTCAACTGCTACAAATATACCTGTGCTACTTAAGACTGGTTTTACATTTGAGTGCACTTATGTTCTTAAGATTATCTTAAGAAGTACTAAAGAAAACACATTTAGTGTGTGAAAACAAAAAGCGCTTTAGATACATTATGGAAGTGCAATTTTTTCACCTGGGTTTTGTGGCAAACAATAACCAAACTGTTTTCCCCCAAAGTTTATACAATTAAAGTAAATGGTAACTATGCAGGATTTTTAAGGTGAGATTTTCAGAGAATAATTGTATGAAAAACAAACCAGAATCTATCATATGACTTCATATTTAGTGCACAAGTAGCTGAACACACTATTTTTATGGTGTTTCTATTTAGCTTTTTGTTCAATACTTCTTTTTTGCAACATTACATTTCAGGAAAAAAGAAAACAAAGAACTAAAGTCTTGCGAATCCAAATGGTCTTGGACAAAACATCACTTTAATAAAAATGACATTTGAAGAATATAATTCGAAGCGCTATAAAAGATTATAAATGTCTCACTTCTTGATCACTACTGACACCTACTGGACATTGGCGGAATTACTCATCCTGAAGCTTATTTGCAAACAAGACTGAGGCCTACTAACAACTATTTATTTATTTATTTTTTTTCTGCACAGTGGAAAATTCCTTCTGAGCATTTTTCTATCACACTTGGCTTTTCATCTCTTTTTTGTCTCTGTTCCTCTTCTAAGATTTTTCATGACTCATTACAATACAGCCTTGTAGGCCAGCACTTCTCCTCACTTAATTTAACAACCTCAAGCACACGCACATTACATTACAAAACTGTAATACGTGTAATTCAACACTTTTTCAAAACATTTTCTAGATCTATTAAGTTATTCAAAAATACATTCAATACACTTATACAGACAATTAGCTCAGTACACTTTTATAATAAACATGTTTTCAGTTATTTAAGGCTAAGTCATTTGATAGTTTGGGGGCTAAATATACTTAAAGGCAAAAATATGTAGGTGGTGTAACTATACAGTAAAAAAAATCTAGAATGTCTTGGACAAAAATGATGTTGTTTGGTATAAATCTTTTATAATAATAAAAAGGCTGTGTCTTAAGGTTTTTAAGCAGTATATTTATATAGGCCTATATATTTTGACTTTATTATTTGACTTTTTTATCAATTATTACTCATTGATATTAGCAAAAAAAAATGTTTTAAAAATTATTGTGGCATTTGAGTATTCATGTTCTAAGGAAAACCGCTGATTACTTTTTGCTTGGTACTTGTAACCTTTATGTATGTATGTATTTATTTCTAAATAAACATTCAGAAAACCACTTATGTGAATAAAACCATAAAACTATATATGTATGTATGAAGAGTTAATTTGCAAAAACAGATAACTTTGTTATAAATTTGTATTGATTTTTATAAATCATGTTTTTATTGTGTTAGTTGTATATTCATTTTTATTTTGAGTTATTATTTAATCAAAACAACTCAACTGCAGTTTGATTGATATTGCTTGGAATGCAGAATTAAAAAAAAAAGATTTTTGAACATTTTTAAAAACGTTTAAAAAAAGTTTTTGCAAATGAATTGTTACATATATAGTTTCAGACTTTTTAATGAAAAAAAAAAACATGAGAAATATTTTGAAAAATATTGTTGGAAATAGTTATAAAGGTTATGCAAGTACTCGTGTTCAGGAAAATTTATTACTTTTTACTTAATAGTTACACCACGTAAACTGCCATTTAGATTCATTCTGAAAAATTTGGCACATATATATGTATATGTATGTATGTATGTATGTATGTGTATATATATATATATATATATATAATTACATAATTACAATTTTGGTTTGCATTTAAAGTTTTAATAATTTTTGTAATTTCTCCTTTGACTCTTGCATGTTGCATGGGTGAAGAAGAGGTCAGAAACTGTCAGATGGAAGAGCAAACAATCAGCGGAGCTGCTCAAACCCACTTTCTTCAAGACCACCCAAAGCAGAAAGCTGTTTCGGGGTAGACTAATGCAGATGATGAGACTGTAGCAAATGGTGTTGATTATATTAAACAAAAAATTATCCTCCTATAACCAAAGAATAATAATCCTCATATGTGTAGTTAGAATCATAGCTGGAAATGAAGACCTCATACGCTGTCTCTTCATTCATGTTATTGTGTGTCAAAAAATTAGCATGAAGATCATATCAGAAAACATAAAATGTTTGCAATTAGTCAACTCCACTTTTAAAATTCAAAAGTAAAATAAAAAGGTTCCAAAAGTGAGTTTTCGTAGCAATGCAATTGAAGAACCAGTTTTGGTTCCCCAAAAAATGTTCAGTGAGCAGCTCTTGAAAGATCTTGAAAGAGTGTGGAGAACATTTGAACAATCTAAAGAACATTTTTCCACTATAAAGAACGTTTTGTGGAATGGAAAGTTTCCATGGATGTTAAAGGTTCTTCATGAAACCATAGATGCCAATAAGGAAGCTTTATTTTTAGAAGTGTATATGTTTTTCCATTCAATGATTATTCACAGTGAAAGTGAAATTCCGAATCTTATCAAGTCATGCAATAGTTTTGTGTGAGGAACAGAAAGTAAACACTGATTTTAGGAAAAAATACAAACTTAAATACACATTCCGAAATTGATACATGATTAATTTGGACAAATGCTACTGCGTTTCCCAGAGACTATAAATAATGACAGTTTTTTTTTTTTTTTCTGTTTTTATTTTTAAAAGATCAGAACACAGAAATGCATGTATACATACTCAGAAGCAAAGACAAAAGGAAAGAAATGAACACATGAACTCATATCTTCTTTAACAGCTACATTTTTCTAATATTTTTCACTATAACTTCTAAAACATCTAATACAGTGAAAGAGTGCAGAAATAAACAGCAAAGCTGAAGTTTTACTCCAAGCGTTAGAAACTATATATATCTGTCTGTGTGTACACTACCAGTCAAATGTTTTTGATGATTTTAACGGAGTGTCTGCTGCTCACCAGGTCTGCATTTATTTGATCCAAAGTACAGAAAAAAACATTAAAAGTTCAGAATATTTTTACTATTTAAAAATAACAGCTTTCTATTTTAATATATTTTAAAAATGTAATTTATTCCTGTGATTTCAAAGCTGAATTTTTAGCATCATTCCTCCAGTCACATGAACCTTTGGAAATCATTCTAATATTATGATTTGCTGCTCAAAAAACATGTATTATTATTATTATTATTATTATTATTTTGTTGAAAACAGCTGAGTAGAATTTTTTTCAGATTTCTTTGATGAATAGAAAGTTCAGAAGAACAGCATTTATCCGAAATAGAATTTTTTTGTAACATTATAAATGTCTTTATCGTCACTTTTGACCAATTTAAAGCATCCTTGGTGTGTATATATATATATATATATATATATATACATACATACAAATACAGTAGTCAACATCAAAGTTGTCCTAAAACCAAAACAATACCCGTTCTTGTCTTAGGACAACTTTTTTGATCTACTTCAAATGCTGACTACTGTATATATATATGTATATATATATATATATATATATATATATATATATATGCTGATATAGTGTATAATGTTACGAAAGCTTTTTATTTCAGAGAAATGCTGATCTTTGGATCTTTCTATTTATCAAAGAATCCTGAAAAAAATTGTACTCAACTGTTTTAAATACTTATATATAAGTATATAGAAATATATAAATATAATAATAATTATGAAAAATGATTCTTGAACAGCAAATCAGCATAATAATTTCTGAAGGATAATGTGACACTGAAGACTGGAGTAATGATGCTGAAAATTTAGCTTTGATCACAGGAATAAAATACATTTTTAAATATATTTGAATAGGAAACAGTTATATTAAAATAATAAAAATATTTCACAATTTGACATTGTTTTCAGTGTGTTCAGCTCTGTGACACTGTTTGTTGCATTTCACAGTTTTCGCAAACTTCATTTGTGTCCGTATGAATTCCAGAATCGCTCGAATCCGTCGGTCGCCTGTAGAGCTCCGACTGCCTGAGTTCAGGCGAGCAGAACAAAAAGCTTGACAAGAGGTTTCTGTACTTCCCTCTGACAATATACAGTGCCGGGTTTATGCAGCAGTGAGAAAACGCCAGAATCCTGCAGACGATGAACGCAACATGCAGCTGATAATGTTTGCATTCATCAAACTCGTAGATGGACATCAACACGATGATGATATGATACGGCCCCCAGCATATGAAGAAAGCTATAACAATGCACAGTACCAGAATCACAGTCCTGTATTTCTGCCTGGTCGACGTTGCCATGAGGGTCAAAATGATTTTGGTGTAACAAAAAACAATGACTGCAAACGGTACAAGGAACAGTAGAATGAGCTGGGCATAATATCCGACTTTGTCATCATACTCATTGCTGCTTTCACAAGCGTACATCCCGATGTGCACATTTTCAGCCTTTGCAGCTATTGAATCTTTCCAGCAAGCAATCAAACTTATGATCCAGGCACCAATGCAGGAGGTTTTTGAATATTTAAGTCTTCGACTCCGTGTAAGCCAGTAGCTTTTGACCACAACCACAACAAACCGGTCGAGGGTCATGGCCGTGAGAAGAATAAGGCTTCCGTAGATGCCAACAAAATAGGCAGCAGTAATGATCTTACAGGCGATGTCACCAAAAACCCAGTGATGAAGAAACTCCACGCACCAGAAAGGCAAAGTCAGTGTGAACACAAGGTCGAAAAGAACCAAACAGAACATGAAAATGTTGGTGGCACTCTTCAGGTTTTCGTAGCAGGTGAGCACAAACATGAGAAAGCCATTTCCAAGGATGCTGAGAAAGAAGATCGTGGCGTAGCACACGCCAGTGGTTATTTTATAGTCGTCGACCTCACACACTGTGATTAAATCATCACCATACACATATGAGTAGTTGTCATCATAGTTGCTGGTTGAGTTGAGCACATCCATCTACCACAAAAATAAATGCATTTTACTGCACTTTCTAATGCAGTTCCTGATATGAAACAGCCGTAAAGCTACACTTGTTGCATCTTTGGTAGAGTACAGTATAGCAAGAATGAAAGAGCATGAAATGCCTACCTCTTGACTGACCGTGTTGTATAACAGCGTAAGGAAAATTTCTTGTACGGGTACGTGACAGCTGAAATCACACCTTTGTTAGTGTTGTCATTTCCTTTTGTTAATCCAAATAGTTTCACAATGAATAAACTGAGTTTGGCTTCTGAGAAGTTTAAAAACCTTTCGACACATTGCCCTTAGAATTACACTTCTACATTTATTTTGCATATTTTCAGCAATTACAGTTCTTTAATAGCTGTCAGTAAATATTTGGAGGAAAATGCAATTGCATTGCTTCTTTTTTCCATTTTAATAAAGTGTGCATTTTAAACAATTTTTGCAAAAGTTGTGATTACAGACTTTTTAGAGGCACGATTCAGTCTAGCAAATGCAATCCAATTCTGCAACTATATATAAAACTGCAGTACTAAATGTCAAAATGTATTAAATTCATTAATGTTTACAAAACTGCTATCAATAAAATGCATATTTAACACGCTGTCGTATGAAGAACTAACTCGATTGTCTACATTTGACAAATGTGACCCTGAACCACAAAACCAGTCATAAAGGTCAGTTTTTTGAAAATTGAGATTTATACATCATCTGAAAGCTGAATACATAAACTTTCCATCGATGTATGGTTTGTTAGGATAGGACAATATTTTGCCAAGATACAGATAAAATCTGTAATCTGAGGGTGCAAAAAAATAAAAATATTGAGAAAATCAGTTTTAAAGTTGTCCAAATGAAGTTTTTAGCAATGCATATTACTGTTTAAAAAAATTAAGTTTTGATATATTTAAGGTAGGAAATTTACAAAAAATCTTCGTGGAACATGAACTTTACTTAACATCCTAATGATTTTTGTCATAAAAAAAAATGTATTATTTCAACCCATACAATGTATTCTTGGCTATTGCTACAAATATACCCGTGCTACTGGTTTTATGGTCCAGGGTCACAAATGTGTGTTTGATTCACTAAAAAGAAGTGGCTCATAACCGTACTTTATCGTACAGTATCACAAAGGTCATTATTTAGTTTGATGTTTCTAATGGCACAGATATACACACTACACCTTTAAGACATTGAATTATTAGTATGCACATGGAAACACAGACAATTCATGAACATACAAAATTAAAGCACAATTAATGTAAGATAATCACCTGAGCAAAATTCGTCTTGCGATCTTTCCTGGACCATTTGGTGTTGTAGAACCAATAAAACAGAAACACACAGACAAATAACCAAAATGCATAGCAGACAACCACACTGAATCATAAAAACCACATACGACTACTATAGTGTCAAAGCTGTGGTAAACTCACCCATAGACCCGCTTCAAGAAGCTACCAGCAGTGGTGTAAAATGTATTTTGACTCATAAAGGTATTGATAGCAACACATGCTTCGGTGAAAAATTCCATGCACATTTTAAAAATAATTAAAGTCTGTAAATCTATCATAATGAATTTTGAAATTTTTGATTATTTCTCACTTTTACTTGCATATTTTGTGAAATGCATATATGCTAAGATGTTTTGTCGATCAAAGTTGTTTGCAGGAAGCGCTCAAAGCAACCTCAATGAGAAGGTGAGGCCAGAGCAAACAATCAGGCATTTTTCACTGCATTTATTTAGTTGCAAAACAGAACTCACAATATACTGGCATAATTGTAAGATCAGGTTAGGGTTATTAGGTTAGTCCTCACAAATGGTTAGTCCTCTCCCATGGTGACCGCACATCCTGACAGATGTTTCCTGTCTGATGGTGGTTGTACATATTGAGAGGTTTTTCTAATGCAATGTACTACTTTTTATGTGCTACTTCATGTTTGTCCACTTATTACACTCTCAGGTACAGGTACCAAACTGTCAGCGGGGCGGTGCCCTTTCAAAAGTTAATAATTTGAACAATTTAGGTAATAATTTTTACTTTTAAAAGTGACAGCACTGTATTTTTTTTTTCTGAGAGTGAACAAGTTAAAGGAAAATGCTTTGAAGGGGGAAACTTGAGACCCCTGACGCAGATCACAGAACCACTCTGTTCAGTCAGGAAACCAGCAGCAGTGTGGTTGGGTGCATTTTTTTTTTTTTTGGTTTGTGACTCATAAATTACAAATAAATAGTCTAGTTTTGCAGTGATAGTCAATGCACATGTTTTCAAAGAACGTTATTAAATTAAAGGATAAATGATAATGATTCACTCAGTTTAAGCTTGTAGGAGTTTTAAGTTGTAAATGTGTTTTCAGAAACATTTTTACACATAAATTGCTAGTAAATTTCAAATGTGTATATATATCAAATGCATACATTTATCTGAATTTTGACCTTAATCAGGAAAAATCGCATACATGTACATTTTTAATTTTTGTTTTTATTTTTTTGTTATTAAAGCTGTTAATCTAAAATCAATTAATCTGCAAATAATGTGAACATGCATAACAAGTCATTTTAGATTTTCATATTTCACAAGGACTCACACAACCAAAGTGTTTCCCATAAAGCTGAACAGAACAAAGAGGAAAAAGACTGGAGTGACGTCTGTCACAAACTCGATAGCATTTTTCTTGATATAGATGTTGTCTGCAAAGTCTTCATTGGAAAAATTGTAATCATAATAGTCAAAAGTGGTAGATTATACCATGCAGATTTCTAGTCATTGGTTGGACTGTCATCTTGATGCAATAATGTAAACTGAAAACAAATTTTCACTCAGAAATTCCTAATAATGTCACATATGATTACAAAAAAATAGCAAGTAACGCACTGTGTCTATCTATTTATACAACAGTTCTGTCTGGTTCTCAAATCTGATTGCCTGGATTGCCTGAATTCAAGGCAACTTAAGTAATAGTAGTATTTAGTATTAGGAAACAGTGTGTGTTTTTTGTGACAGTGATTTTATTTACGTTATTCCGCCATTAGATGGTGACAAGAGACTGTTTTAGGAGTCAGAGTAAGGACTTTTCAATGGAAAAATACACAGTTTTAAATAGTACGAGCCTATCAGACATTGATTTATTGTGATCTGAGATTAATCTTAATGAATGCTGTATCGGATGCAGGTAACACACAGCTTTTAATACAGTATTATTACACGGCTTCGTGGAATACTCCCAGTCCCAGATAACAATTGGTTAAATTCAAATTCAATTCAGTTCAAATGTATTTGTATAGCGCCTTTCACGACACATATCGTTGCAAAGCAACTTTACAGCAAATTAAAGTTTTTACAATATATTTAGTAGTAGCTTACTTGTGGTGACTATGTCAAGTTGATGTACATATGGCAGAAATGTATGGTAAAGATCAAGTAATGATGTGATCAAACAGACAAAGAACACTATAAATTAGTAGCAAAATTCAGTAGTACTGTATTGTTGTTTCAGGGTTGGCATCATCTGAAGTCCTCTGAGGGGTTGGCATCATCTCTTCTTAAATGTTCTGGATCCAGACTGAAGCTTGTGAATTCCTAGTTACCATAGGATCCCATGGCAGAAACAGAGAACAAATAGGAACATAATTAGCATAGCTACTGTTCAAACCAAGCAAAGAAAGATTTGTTCAACCAGAGCTAAAATATTAATAATGTGCGTTTGATCACTGCAGTAAAAGTTTATGAGATGCATTATTTGAATGCTTGACTAAAAAGATGAGTCATTAATCTAGATTTAAACAGAGAGAGTGTGTCTGAACTCCGAACGTTATCAGGAAGGCTGTTCCAGAGTTTGGGAGCCAAATGTGAAAAAGCTCTACCTCCTTTAGTAGACTTTGCTATCCTAGGAACTTCCAAAATTCCAGAGTTTTGCGACCTTAGCAAGCGTGATGGATTGTAGTGTGGTAGAAGACTAGTTAGGTACACACGAGCTAAACCGTTAAGGGCCTTATAGGTAAGAAGTAATTTTTTGTAGTTGATGCAGAAGCTAATAGGTAGCCAGCGCAGAGACTTTAAAATTGGGGTGATGACCTGGACTCTAGCAGCTGCATTTTGGACTATCTGTAGCTTGTTTATTGAAGATGCAGGACAACCACGTAGTAGTGCATTACAATGGTCCTAACAACCGGTAAAACTAATAACACAGGTTCATCCTGTAACTCATCCGGGTTGTTATTTTCTTTATGTATTTAAACACTGGTGTCATTGAACTGTTGTATGAACGCAATATCACACTCGTAGACACCAGATATGGCTATATATCGGCACGTTGTGATTACCTACGGCAGTCAGCCATACAGCCACAGCTGATGTCTACGAGTGTTATTGCATTTATACAACAATTCGATGACACAAGTGTGTAAATACATAAAATAACGGAGTGTCTTTAAAAACCCTGTTTTGCGCAGAACGTCTATAAGTGTGACATTGTCTATCTATCTATCTAATATTAAATATTAGACAACTGGAGAAATAATGAATGATTGCATTGAAAAATATTGCACATACTTTTAACATGCACTTCAGAAATATTTAGAACATAACCTTAATGCAAATATAACATTTATTATACTATAATAAACAAAAATATAATATTTCATTGGAAGCCAGTTTTCTGCCTTCTGAGTTATCACTTACCTTTATAAAGTTCTCATGAGAAAATGTTATTATAATTGTTTATCACAGACTGAGTGTTGATCTACAAACTATGAGACTTTCTAGATGGGTTATTGTGCCAATTAGAGTATCAGTAAAGAGTACAACCCACCAATAAATGATGCTCAGATCCCCCATCCTCAAAAACCAAACCAATTGGCACATGTCCTATTTTTGTCTGTTCATTTGTAAGACCTGGAGAAATCTTGCCTTGCTCTTTAGTCAAACAGGAATTGAATCAAGAAAGATGATTAAAAATCAGACTGAGTTGGTCTCTTTATTTATTTTATTAAATATGGATTGGGTGAAATGTATTATTAAAATAAAACTTAAAAAAGACACAATGCATTATGTACAAATAACTCATATGTTTGAATGTATATTGCACTACACCAAACACCATTTTAACACTCAGATTCAAATATATTTGTGCAGATGCAGTTTCTGAGTTGAGCAAACAGCATTGTGACACTGGCGAGCCCATCAGTCTTCACACATTCCGCTGTTAAGTGGAGTACATCTCCAGGTATGACACAGTCTTTAAGATCATTTTGCATTTTCTTTGTTCATCAGGAACAATTTCTTGAAGTTACTGTACAGTATATCTAGGCCAGTGTGGAATATGCAACTAACAACTAATTCACAAAGTAAATATTATCTATCAATAATAGCTCAGCATTCAGTGCAGATTTGACCAAAATTGAATAAGGGTCAAATTATTTGGAGGAGAAGAAAAAAAAACTGTTTCATTTACATATGCATGCAGTTTCACAGTTAATAAATTAATTGTCTGCTACGCTGCTGCTGCTGCGGCAGAGCAAGTACCGGGACCTGCTACTGCCAATACAACCACAACATGCTGCTGTAAGCATCTAAGAAATACACATATAACACATATGAATAACCCTATGTAGCATACATGAATCACCTCATAGCAGATTTATACAGATGGAGCTGGAGAAGGTGGAGGGTTTCTGAAGCATGCTGCAACTGCTACTACAGCGAGCGATAGTCATATATTTGAATGCTGAGCAGAGAGCTCATCGGCTACTGATACAGGAAAGAACCAATCAGCTGTGCCATGTGATAATGATGTCATTAGGTCAGATTGAGTCAGACCTATGGGACAGTGCCATCTACAGTTTCATGCCAGAACTCTGTATTTATCCAATGTGAACTGAAATTAATCCAGGGTCTTCAGCAGGGCGTTGAAGCAGTATTGCAGGGGGTCCACCAAATATTGTTTCATTTCAGACTACTTTTCATGATAAAAACAAATGAAAAGACCCATTAAAAAAATACTATTAACTTCAACCAATATTTTAACAAAATTAAAAATCAGAAAACATAAAACAAAGTAGTAATGTTTTGTGAATCCAAATGGTCTTGGACAAAACATCACTTTAATAAAAATGACATTTGAAGAATGAAATTCGAGGGGCTACAAAGCTCACAAATGTCTAACTTAATCACTACTGCCACCTACTGGACACTTGCGGAATTGGCATCCTGAAGCTTATTTGCCAGCCAGACTGAGGCGTACTAACAACAGTTTCTTATTTATCTATTTTGTTTCATTTTTCTGCACAGTGGAAAATTACCTCTCAGCATTCTGCTATCACAATTGGTTTTTCATCTGCTTTTTTTTTTGTCTCTGTTCCTCTTCTAAGATTTTTCATGACTCATTACAATACAGTCATGCAGACGAGCACTTCTCCAAACTCAGCAATCTCAAGCACTCGCACATTACACTGCAAAACTGTTATACATGTAATTCAACACGTTTTCAAAACATTTTCTAGATCTATTAAGTTATTCAAAAATACATTCAATACACCCACACAGACAATTAGCTTTATAATAAACATGTTTTCAGTTATTTAAGGCTAAGTAATTTATAGTTTGGGGGTTAAATATGTTTAAAGGCAAAATACTGAATGTAGATGGTGGAACTATACAGTAAAAAAAAATCTAGAAAGTCTTGGAAAAAAATGATGTTGTTTGGTATAAAATCTTTTATAATTACAAAAAGGCTGTCTCAAGGTTTTTAATCAGTATATTTTTATAGGCTTATATATTTTGACTTTATTATGACATTTAAAGATAATTCAGACTGTCAAACAGAATAACCCTGAAACTTTCTGATATTACTGATAATATATTTGTTTAAATAATTATTAAGGCGTGTGAGTATTCACATTTTAAGGAAAACCGTTGATTACTTTTTGCTTGGTACTTGCAACCTTTATGTATGTATTTATAAATAAACATTCAGAAAACCACTTATCATGTGAATAAATCCATAAAACATATTCTCATGCCTGTGTGTGTGTGTATATATATATATATATATATATATATATTTATATATTAGGGGTTCATTTGCAAAAACAGATAACTAAATTTGTATTAATTTTCATAAATAATGTTTTTTTTGTGTTATCATGTTTTACTGTGTTAGTTGTATTTTTATTTTTTATTTTGAGTTATTATTATTTAATCAAAACAACCCAACTGCAGTTTGACTGATATTACTTGGAATGCAGAATTAAAAATAAAAAAAAAGATTTCTAAGCATTTTTAAAAACTTAAAAAAAAAAAAAGCTTTTGCAAATGAACTCTTTACATATATAAATTCAGACTTTTTAATGTCAAAAAACATGAGAAATATTTTGAAAAATATTGTTGGAAATAGTTATAAAGGTGTGCAAGTACTCGTGTTCAGGAAAATGTATTACTTTTTACTTAATAGTTACATAGTATTTTTTTTTACATTTTGGTTTGCATTTAAAATTTAATAATTTTTGTAATTTCTCCTTTGACTCTTGAATGTTTTTTTTTTTTTTGCCTTAATTGTTGATTAATCTGTTATTCAACTTAGTAACCTGAGAACTTTTTTGAGCCAATCATCTGCGCTGTAAACGTCACGTGACTCATTCTGGAGCCACAACAAAATGACATCATGACACTTGACCCTTGACATAATCAGAGATGAACCTGGCCTGAGTAGCTGCTGGGGTTGCTGAAAGTGTGTGTGCTAAACCTATACGAGAGCCGGTGGAAACCTCTGCTCCACGGCAGGTAAATCCTGAACTTCTTCCCTCCGAAGATGTGGACTAACGGATTCAGACAGCAGTGGGAATACGCCAGAATGTGAGTGATGCAGTACGCAATCTCCCAAAAGCTTTGCCCGGATGCAAAAACGCCCAAAGACCTCAGGGACATAAGGAAGAGGAAGATGTTATATGGAGCCCAGCAGATGAAAAATCCCACGGCGATGCTTAGGATGATGCACACGGCGTGATTCCTGCTTCGGATGCGACTCTGAAGAATGGTAAATCCCATCCGTGTGTGGCAGAATACAATAACCAAAAACGGCAGCAGGAAAAAGAGAATTATCTGAGTGAAATATCCAAACAACTCCATAAACACTGAGTTATAATTAGGGACGCAAAATACACCATCAGGACCGTCCACTGTTTCAGAGAAGACCATTTCAGACAGGCTGAAGCCCACAGAGATCAACCAAGCCACAGCAGACGAGATGTGCGTGTAAAGCCTGCTACGATTCCCTACGGATGAAGCGAACACCGGATACATCACCACCACGTATCGATGAACTGTCATGACCATAAGGAACATCATGTAGCTGTACAGGCCCAAAAAGATGTACCAGGTGAACAGCTTACAGGCCAGATGTCCAAAAATCCATCCCCAAATATGATAGGCAGTCCAGGGGACCAACGTGAGGGTGAAGATGAGGTCAGAAACTGTCAGATGGAAGAGCAAACAATCAGCGGAGCTGCCCAAACCCACTTTCTTCAAGACCACCCAAAGCAGAAAGCTGTTTCCCGGTAGACTAATGCAGATGATGAGACTGTAGCAAATGGCGTTGATTATATTAAATGGAAAATTTTCCTCCTCTAATATAATCAAAGAATAATCCTCATATGTGTAGCTATAATCATAGCTGGAATTGAAGACCTCGTGCGCTGTCTCTTCATGCATCATATCGTCTGTAGAAAGACACAGATTGAATAATGTCAAAAATTATGCATAAACATCATATCAGAAAGGATATAAAAATGTTTGCAGTTAGTCAAGTCCAGTTAAGGCTGGGTGATATGGCCAAAAATTTATTAAAATATATATAT
>JAHKKF010503833.1:0-11044 GCA_019740295.1 Labeo calbasu
TTTTTGTTTGAGGAAAACATTCCACAATGCAGTTTAAATGCGGCTTCAAATGATCCCAAATGCGGTTGTAAACGATCCCAGCCGAGGAAGAATGGTCTTATCTAGCAAAACAATTGGTTATTTTCATTAAAAATACAATTTAAATACTTTTAATTGTATTCTTTTAATTGTATTTTAATCGGATTTTCTCCCTCAACTTCAAAGATAATTTCAAAATCATCCTACATCGCTGCTGAAGTTCCGACCCAGTCTTTGCAAAGTGAACATGCAAAGAAGATCAAACACTCTTAACAAAAAAGGTAAAACAGCGATACAGGATGATTTTGAAGTTGAGGGAGAACATGAGATGGGAGTTTTTCAACATACCCTAACTGTCATGAACCGGAAAAAACAGGTTGGGAAGAGCAAGACAAGACGAGCGTTTGACGTTTAAAAAGTGTATATATATTGTATTATTTTAATGAAAATAGCTGATCGTTTCGCTAGATAAGACTCTATTTCCTCTGCTGGGATCTTTAACAACCGCATTTGGGATTGTTTGAAGCCACATTTAAACTGCATTTTGGAAGTTCAAAGTCAGGGCACCATATCAATCCACTATATGGAGAAAAATCCTGAAATGTTTTCCTCAAAAAAACAATTTTACGACTGAAGAAAGAAAGACATGAACATCTTGGATGACAAGGGGGTGAGTACATTATCTGTAAATTGTTGATCTGGAAGTGGACTTCTCCTTTAAGTTGGCTTGAAAAAGCCTAGCCAGAAAATTTGAAGTAGTTTTAAAATCTTGCAGTTTAAAGGTTTTCTGAAATAGTTCAGTTATATAGTTAGTAAAGTTTTAATTTAGTAGTTTTAAAGGGGTCATCGGATGCAAAACTCACTTTTACATGTTGTTTGAACATACATGCGTGTTGGCAGTGTGTGTACACAACCACCCTATAATGATAAAAATCCACCCAGTGGTATTTTTTAAATTTTTATAAGTAATATCCCCTTTTTCAAATTAAGCCATTCTCAGCTTCTTGTTGGTGTGATGTCACACCGACCAAGGTTGTGGTTAGAAGGGATACAGCTCAGACCAGAAACAAACAATGATATGAATTGTTCTACCTATTGTCTTTTTTTTTTTTTTTTTTTTTTAACGTCTACACCTACCCCAACCCTGAACTTAGCCCTTACTATAATACAAAAACAGTATTATTGTTGTACAGTGTGACAAAAATAACGTAAATTAATGTGCGCATGCGTCTATGTTCGTGTGAATCATTCGTGATCCAGCTTCACCTACAGCAATAGTGAGATATATGGGTTTTTTATACATCTTTGCAAATCGCATTTCTTAATAATGTGCTAGTTAGCAAGTTTCACGGCTAAAGTAAACAGAATGGCTCGTCAGCCCACAGAAGAGAGGGGCGGGGTGTGCAGAACTTATTAGCATTTAAAGGAACGCAACAAAACCGGTTGATATTTGCAGAGCCGATTTTTAAAGGTAAAAAGATTAAAAAGATTAAAAAGACCATAACGAATCATATTAACTTGTGGAAAATGGGAATCTGATGACATCTTTAAAAATAAACACCAGCTAAAACCAGTTGATTTAGCGCTGATTTAGCAAAAGAAAAAAAACAGCTAAAACCTAAGGACCATTAATAATAATTGAGCACCAAATCCACACAATATAATGTTTTCTGAAGGATCATGTGACTTTGAGGACTGTCTGCTAAACATTTATTACATTTTAAACTATATTAAATACAGTTTTACTGTATTTTGATTAAATAATGCAGCCTTGGTGAGCACAAGAGACTTCTTTCAAAAACAAAAACAAGAATCCTGTTTATTGCAGACTTTTGACAGCAACTGTAAATAGTGGAGAAGGGAAGCACTGATACTTATTAATTCAACATGCCACAAGATGTAGTCTGTTTCCCACGTGAAGCATTTTACCTCGACAAGGAAAACCCTTTACTAGCAGAACAGATTACACTGCTGGACAAACATTGTTTTCTGATGTTTTGTCCACTGCGCTGTTTCTTTAAATTCCAGTGCTATGATTGCAATTTCTTCCTCTATCAAAACAGACCTGTTCACACTCTCTGGAAAAAAGTTATTAAATGACACATAAATTTCTCAATGCTAAGCAGCAGTGTTTACACAAACTGTTGAACTTAAAAGACATTTCCTGCTGGTGAAGAGCTCTCTGTCTCTCCAACTTTGCACGTTCTCTCGTTCTGGCATAGCAGGATATTTTCTGCTCATCTTGTCATCCTGGTGTTGAGTAGCCAAACTTTTGACTTGCAGCATAAAGTCTGGTCCACATTTCAGCTTATTCTAGAATTTTTTTTTTTCTATTTTTAAATGTGATGTTTAGTGGCAAGTCTATCTGAAATTAGTTGATATCATAACAATAGACCAGTGTGGGAGTAATATTAATGATAATAATATAAAAAATTAGATTTTTTTTTAATCACACCATTGACTGCCTATTATAAGCTGTGCACAAACTGAATACGTTTTAAAAAAAGATTATTTATTTGCTTTGAAATTAAAATATTTTCTATTCCAAAAGCAATAATTTTAGATTATTTGTCATTATTAATAATTCTGGAACTCATATCTCTAACCCAAATTTTGGCAAGGCAAACATGTACTTCATCAAAAGTGTTCATTGTTTTAACCCAATATCTTGTAAACAACCTTTCGTTTCCAGGCAGCGCTTGCCATTTTTGGGTAAAATATGCTTTGTTTAGTGAACGTCGTTGTGCAGAGAAAGTTTTGGATATTACATATTGTTGTTTTTTTTTTTTTTTTTTAATCACTCTAGCAACAGTATAAAAGGTGGTAGAGAGCGAGCCAAACAATATGAACTGAGTTTATCTATTGGAATGGGCCATTGGCGCATACTCGCTAAATGAAATATTGAAGGATTAAAATTGCATGGACACATTTGTGTAACATTCACTACAAGCTTAGACTGGTTCTAAATCTATATAAATGAATGTATAATGACTCATATGGCCAGATGTGAGCTTAACAAATGATCATTCAACAGGAATTACGCAGTTTGGCTGTCCAGCTTTCATTGTTACGGACGGATCGTGATTTGTGGTGAATGCAGGAAGCAGCAGGAATTCCCTCAGGAGCGTTGAGTGGGGTAGTCTTCAGAGGAAGTGCTCTGGTTGATAAACACATGGATGTCGTTAACTGATGAAAACCATGTAGCACATTACTGTATGTAGGCCAAGACTTTAAATAAATGGCTTTATAGTCATGACTTGAGTACAGACTGTCAAATAAACCTCTATAGAGACTGACTTTATTTCATCATCTCATTCGCAAACCATCCAGGTACCTCTTCCAGCGTTTTGAAGCTGTTGGCTTTGTCTCCCGTGACTAAAGGAGTTGTTTTGTTTAATCGCTCCGTGTGGGCCTTGTATTTGCAGGATAAGTCAGCAGAGCTTCAATGAGTGCAGGCCTGCACATGTGGAACGTTAACCACACGCTCTGCGCAGAGTGCTGAGACGCGCATTCCTGTGTGACGCGCTTCGCATGAGGAAAAAAAAAACTGTGTAAATCAGTGAATGGACAGACTAAGTTTAAAAGGAAAGAAGTGTTATGCAAAACCTCTGATCTGTGAGAAAATGATGACAAATGCTAATATTATAGTAAATGTTAGTAAAAAGTAATAAAAAGCATGACTTTTACTTGTCTGCTGCTTTTGACGTCACAGCTCGGGATAGTTGCTAGTGAAGGACTATTAGTGTTGTCATGATGTCCTTTCCTCTGGCTGCGTACTTATTAGTTGCATGTGATTCAGAACTTCTGATTCAGTGTTAAAGGAACTAGTAGGAGTTTATTTTAGATCCACCCAGAAAAAGAGGTTTTGCTGAGTTCTTGTTATGTCACATCTCCTATAGTTCCCAGATATGCATCTATTTAAAGGGATAGTTCACCCAAATGTGGAAGTTTTGTCATCATTTACTCACCCTCATATTGTTTCAAACTCGTATGAATTTTTTTCTTCTGTTGAACACAAAAGATATTTTGTAGAATGTTGGTTACCTAATAGTGGCTGGTATACACTGGCTTCATAGAATGGAAAAGAAAATACTATGGAAGTCGATGGCTGCCATTAACTGGTTATTTGTATTTTTAAAAATATCTTTTGTGTTTGACAGAATAAAGAAATGATGTTTCTTCTGAGAAATTCTGAAAATTTTGACAGACATCTAAACATAATGATTTTTTTTTAAGAAAAAAATATTAATGTAGAATTATCACATTTTTTTTGGGAAATATTAAGTTGACGCTAGATGTCTACTCTCCTTTAAGATGTGTAAACCTGAAGAGGAAATTATGTAGGAAATGTATTACACCAAATACAATAAAATAATTGATTATTATGATTAATCTCATGATTTCTGACATTTTTAATTTGGCATTTTATTTATTTATTTATTAAAAGCCATTTCTGCCACTCAATTCACAATTCTAACTTTTTTTTCTTGCTGTTGTGAGTTTATATCTTGCAATTCTGAGGGGTTTTTTTTCTCAGAATTGCGTGATACAGACTCACAATTGTGAGAAAGTCAGAATTGCACATATTGTTAATCACGCAGTTCTGACTTTTTCTCGCAATTGCGAGTTTATGTCTCACAATTCTGACTTTTTCTTGCAGTTGTGAGTTTATGTCTCGCAGTTCTGACTTTTCTTGCAGTTATGAGTTTGCAATTCTGACTTTTTGTCACAATTGCAAGTTCGTATTACACAATTGTGAAAAAAGTGAGAATTGCACGCAATCGTAATAACGCAGTTTTGACTTTTTCTCGCAATTGCAAGTTTATCTCACAATTCTGACTTTTTTTCCTGAAGTTGTGAGTTTATGTCTCACAATTCTGTGTTTTTTCCTGCAGTTGAGTTTATATCTCACAGTTCTGACTTTTTTTTCTTGCAGTTGTGAGTTTATATCTCGCAATTCAAAATTTGTTTTTTTGTTTCATGTTTTGTTTGTTTTTGTATCGTTTATACTTCAGCAGTTTGCTCCCCATTTAATCTCATTGCAGTCTATGAGACAAAATTGAGATAATAAAATCTTTTTTCCTTCTTAGGAACTTTCCTAGGAAGTCTACCTAAACTCGTTGCCCCCAGTTTCGCAATCCATGTCATGCAATGTTCTTGTTTTAGTGAGTCATCTTTTGCACAAGTCTCAAAACTACAACATTTTCCTAAAACCTGTATCCCAGGAGACAGAATCACATTATGGGCAAGAGGAAATGATGTCACATCCTGTTTTGGAGCAGTCTGAATTGGTGCTGTGTTCAAGCAGATTGTGGATGAGGGCAGTGCGGCTTGTGGGTTGTGAGGCCTATTTATAGAGTTCTGGAAATACCAAGACTTCCTTTTTGCTGCCAGCCCATAGCAGATGGCAAGAATGTTTTATTAACTCGGCTTTAACTAAGACTTAGTTAATTGTAATCGGGGCAGCACAAGTGCTGCAGATATGTTGTATCTGTAGAGAATCCTCCTCGTGCATCAATATTTCAGCTAGCTTTACTGCTTTTAGTTCCACACCTCTCGGCTTTCTCCACTGCTTTGCGAGGGAAAACAACAAACAGACGTGTCTAGTTCAATAAACACAGAGGGAGGCTTTCTAAAGCCTTAGAAGGAAACAGGCCTTCGAGACTTTGGCATGCTTGTTATGGAAAGCGGTAAAGTCAAACAAGCCCGCTTTGTTAAGAACAGGGCCAGACGTACTCTCACATTCGCTGAATATTTGCACACATATGACGAAAAATTTCCCCAGTTGATCTAATAGGGTAACTACTTAGTCATTGGATGTAATCCAGTTTTAAGTATGATAAAGTTGACATTTAGTTCATATTAATAGTATAAAATTGAAATAATAGTTCACATTATTAGATTCCTAACTTACTTAGATTCCTAACTTTTATAATAACTTTCCTAATTCCTAACTTTTATAATAAGGCATGCATATTTCCATTGGTTGGAGTAAGTGCACAAACAACGTGGTTTAAACAACTTTTTATGTGTTTATTCTCAGAGTTTCTAGAATTGTCTGGAAATCCCAGGGCAGGACGTGGCATTATCTGTACCTGGTTATTACGAGCCTAAAACAAACAAATCAAATGTGTTAATTTAGAAAAAGATGGCTGTGGTTTCCCCAGAGCTATTATTTTAAAGTCTCTTTTTTGCATTTGTGCTGATGTGTCAGGCTTTTGGATATATATTTAAACTTTCGTTTGACTAAATGCAGCTCCAATACACAAAATTATCTTGGTGTGAATCAGAGGCGTGACTACACTCTTTCAACATCAGAGTCTGTGGTTCATTTTAGACATCTGATTGTTCCAGTTCAATGATGCACTGTTATAAACGTGTTTCTAACACTTAAATTTGTCTGAGATCCAATTTAAGTTGTCATAATGTTGGGTTAGAGAGAAAAAAAAAACAAAAAGAAAGATACAGTTAAATAGTCTCTAATTTTCAATGTTGTGTGTGTGTGAGTATATCCCAGTGTTTACAAAGCGAACATGCAAAAAAAGTAAAATAACAATGCCGGACAATTTTTTTCCCCACTCTACGCTACTTTTTTGAACCGAAGTACTCAGATGAATAAATTATCACGCGTGATATTTTCAACATGCATGCGCATCGCAAAGCGAGTGCAAGATGAGCATTTGTGGTTAAAAAGTATATAAATTTGTATATATATATTTTTTTATTTAGAAAATGATTCCTTGTCTGGGATTGTTTGGAGCCCTTTGAAGCTGCATTGAAAATGCAATTTGGACCTTCAACTTGTTGATCCTTATTGAAGTTCTGAAATGTTTTCCTCAAAAACCTTAATTTCTTTTTGACTAAAGAAAGAGACATGAACATCTTGGATGACTATGTGTGAGTAAATTATTAGGATATTTTTATTCTGGTAGTATAAGTAATGTCTATATATCTGATTTTCTTTCTCTTTTATTATGTCATGTAGTAGTAGGATTCCATATTGTCCAACAAGTTTCTTAACTTTTAGTACCTGTACAGACAATTACAGGTGCTGAATAAATCTCCAGCAGGTGGCACTATTTCACCTTCACTCTCAAGGAGGTCTATAATATCTTGGAGATATTTGTTATTGTTATCCATTCATCACAGTGGCAGTAGAAAATGCCATTTAGACGAATAGGGAATTTCATTGAATATAGATGACCTTGTTCTTAAGCCCTTGTGAAAATCAGCTTTTTAAAGCACTCCAAAATAATTGGCCACTATCAGGCATCTATGTACTATAATATAATAACATACTGTAAGTAATGTATGCTGCTTGCAAAAAAGTTTTTAGTCAGAATACACAACTGCTTTCGAATGGGTGTAAAATGATGCAAAAATACATTGCAGAGTGTGTAGTTCAACATCTAGCAGGGTTAGTCTTTACCAACAGTGCATGCATGAACTATCTGATGCATATTACATACAAAACTGGAAAGCAGTTGAAAGAAGTTGTGGTATAGTAATATATAATTTCATTTATGTATGGTTTGTTAGGATAGGACAATATTTGGCTGAGATACAACTACTTGAAAATCTGGAACCTGAGGGTGCAAAATAATTAAAATATTAAGAAATGCGCCTTTAAAGTTGTCCAAATGAAGTTCTTAGAAATGCTTATTACTAATCAAAACTTAAGTTTTGATTTATTTACGGTAGGAAATTTATAAAACATCTTCATGGGAAATGTTCTTTACTTAAAGGGTTACTCCACCCCAAAATGAAATTTTTGTCATTGATTACATACCCCCATAACTTACCCCCATGTCGTTTCAAACCTGTAGTTTCGTTCGTCTTCGGAACGCAATTTGGATAACCGGGAGGCATTTGACTGTCCCATTGGCTGCCAGGTAAATACCACTGTCAAGACCCACAAAAGTATGAAAGACATCGTCAAAATAGTCCATCTGCCATCAGTGGTTCAATCTGAATTTTATGAAGCGACGAGAATACTTTTTGTACACAAAGAAAAAAATAACGATTTTATTCAACAATTCATCTGCTCCGCGTCAGCGTAGCGCCATTTTGGAGAATATATGCGTACGCAAACTGCGTACGCCGGATACGCTGTTTTCGTTCAAATCAAAACCTAAATATACGTAGAAAACGTATCAGTGTGTACTTTTTTGGGTCTTGACAGCGGTCTTTATCTGGCAGTCAATGGGACAGTCAAAAGCCTCCCGGGTTTCATCCAAAATATCTTAAATTGTGTTCCGAAGACGAACGAAATTTTTACGGCTTTGGAACGACATGGGGGTAAGTGATTAATGACAATTTCATTTTGTGGTGGAGTAATCCTTTAATATCCTAATGATTTTTTTGTCATAAAAGAAAAAAATATAATTTTGACCCATACAATGTATTTTTTGACTACTGCTGCAAATATACCTGTGCTACTTAAGACTGCATGGTTTTGTGGTCCAGGGCCACATTTATGCATTTAAAGATTAAATAATCACTGGATTTGTCACAGGTTGCAAATCCTGAAATAAAATTCAGATTTTTGGTCGTTGTGCCATTATTATTATTTTTTTCCCCATGCTAATGCCATGTATGAGACTAACATAAGTGATTGCTGTACAAGTCAATCAAATGGGTTTTAATACTGTAAGGTGGTTTTATGTGACCATATTGAAGTCTGGATAGTCAAATTTTGAATCTTTGACCTTTAAACTCATCAGTGTGTGAATAAACAAATTCTACTATGATGAAAGTTTGTTCATGAATATTAATTGGGTTGCTTGATGTGACACTCCAAGCCTAGCCTCATTAACATTCATAAGCCAAAGTCACACAAATCGACTACAGAACAAAATGCTCTTTTGAATAAGACTAAGATGACTTTGTGTTTTCTTTCAGTAGCTACTGAGTAAGTAGATTGTTGTTGCTTAGAAGCTGTAATTTCTCAAGTCTTCCGCTAGGTGTCAGGATTGTCTCTTACATAAACTAGCCACTGGTGTCAGTCAGAAGACTGAGATCATCCACACAGAATGTTCAGTTTGATTGATGTAGTATTTGCAGGTTTATGAACTTTACAGGATTATAGAATGGCGGTGTTTGGCTCATCTGTGTGAGCTGAGAAAGATTAGCGCTGCCACACAGTAATGATTTTCAGAAGTTCAATATTTCTTCAGGTTGTTAAAGCATTGAGTCATGACACTGGTATTGCACCTCGGCGGTAAAGATTGAAAAAAAAAATCTGTTTTTCACTTTTTGGACACTTATTGTAAAATATATAAACGCATGAATCAATAAAGTCTATATTTGTGATTGTACACATAGACGACATTAATTATTCTATACTTTTAATGCAAATTTTCCTGAATAGCTTCATTGCACAACCTGTTTTTAAGGCAACCGTCATGCCAGCAGTGATAAACGGCAGTAGAGATACAGCTGAAAGCCTCAATATCAACAGGAAAACAGTTCCACTTTATATAGCAGTAAAACGGTTGTAAAATTTCTTCCTCCTCTTTGCTTCATGAACTTTACTGGGTTTTATCTTAGGTTTTATGTTTTCTTGATGTGTTTTGTTGTTGCATATTGGACAGATTTACAGGTTTGCTGCAGAAATGCTTGACAGGTTGTAAATATGAAATGCTAATTAAATGTTTTGAATCTCAAGTTTTTTTTTTTAATAGTCTGCAGAATCACCTTGTCTTAACATCAAGTGTTTGTCACTGCAATGCTATCAAAGGGGTATTTTTTTTCTTCTTTCGAAACTTTAATTCATTAAGAGTTTTTTTTTTTATTATTGCAACTGGGGACTAATTTCCTCTTCAGACACTTAACAAATGTCAGCCATTAACAGCTGGTGGACACAAGAGATTTATTTACTGCAAAAGTTAATTGATTTTTAAAGCTCACAGCCCAAGAAAAGCCTTTTGAACTACAGAAAAATCAAATAACCCCCAAAAAACAGGGAAATTCACTGTAAACAAGTTGTCAAGTTGTTCTCAAACTTTTTGACTTTATTTATATATATATATAGATATATAATTTACGGGTATTGTTTTGGTTTTAGGACAACTTTGGTGAAAGGTTTTAATCCACTTTAAATGTTGACTACTAATATATATATATATATATATATTTATTTATTTTACTTTACTTTAACAATTACATTCATTCCGTGCATTTTAATATTATTGAAATTTGACTTTTGAATAATTTTATGGTCATTTAAATTTAAAATATGCAATTTTTTTTTTTCTTTTAATTTGCTGTCCTTTTGGAAGATGCTGAGACCTCCTATTCGGCCCCAGTCGCCTGGTTGAGAACCGCTGCCTTAATTTCCCCATCTTCAGCTCTCTGATAATTATGTCCCTGTATGACAGAATTTGCCAGATAGTTTCTAAGACAAATGCATTGTCTGGTAACCCTAACAAGCTTGGTTGGTTCATTCATTATGCTTTGGATGAATGTATTTATACAGGCCTGATCTTTGTCTCAGTCTGTTACTATGGTAATACAGAGCAGAACAGAGAGATTGAGGTCAGGGAAAAGGACATGCTGCAGTGTAGCTTATAAGAAGTAGCCACAGTAGGACTTTGCATATGAACATCTCTCAGCGAGGATTCTTCTTTCATTCTTGTGTACAGTACTGGGATTTGAACTAGTTCACTGACACGCAGCCTGCTGTTTCAAACACTTGACTGATGTTTCAAACACTTTGTAATGTACGTCTTAACAAATATCGTACTTTTTGATTCAAACATGACCCTCATTAAGAACAGATGAGACTAGATACGTTTTCTAAAGAATATGTGAGTGATGCAAGACTTGATAAACTCGCAAGGGTGT
The DNA here is from genome assembly GCA_019740295.1 of Labeo calbasu. Lineage (NCBI taxonomy): Eukaryota > Metazoa > Chordata > Actinopteri > Cypriniformes > Cyprinidae > Labeo > Labeo calbasu. The sequence goes on from JAHKKF010503833.1 coordinate 10,864, forward strand.
TGCTAATTTTTTCAATTGATAGCATTGCTAGGGTGTTTTGGATGCTTTCAGGGTGCTGCTGTGGTGTTTTGATTTTATTTTGGTTTTGCTTGCTTGTTTTTGTTTTTCTTTTGCAAAAGTTTTTAATTTCGTTTTTTGTTGTTTGTTTTTGTTATTGAAAATGTTGTAGAACATTTTTTTT
>JAHKKF010503836.1:0-12631 GCA_019740295.1 Labeo calbasu
GTTCAGTAAAGTGAAGTGACTTCAGAAAGTTACCTGAGAAAAGCCGAAACATGAGGATGGCACGTCTGGCTGACATTCACACTGAGGTTTCTGGACTCGTTTGTTAAGTTTAGTTCTGGATAAATCATGAGGATCAAACGGTGCACACAAAACGCCAATTCTGCCTCTTCACTGAGGTCTCGTACTTTAATGCTGAAATCACAACCGTCTCCACGGTCAAACAGAAGACCGAGATCATCAGACAAACCCAGACTGTTATCCACAGAGAACTGATGATTGCTGGTTATGTATTTTCCTGCAAAGAAAAATAAATATAGATTCATAACAGAAATATTTGCAGTGATGTCTAATAGCTGAATGTCGTACCAGCCTCACAGACGACTCCTGCATCCTCTTTATGTGAGCAGTCAGTAACAGCCCAGCCCTTGAAGCTGCAATCAGACAATGAGCTCTCAGAGCCTTTACACTTCATGTCATCCAGCCAGATTGGACCAGAACCTAAAAACAAAAGAATTTGGGTTCAAATATAAGACCAGTGTGCACCAATCAAACTGCACTGAGGAGTTCATACCTTCTCCGTAAGTCCCTCCCGGTGTGGCTGATATGGCTCCAGGAAAACCCATCTGACGACACACCACTTGCGCTTCGACCAGATCCCATCCGTCGTCACAAACTGAACCCCACTGTCCGTCATGATAGACCTCCACACGACCAGATGAAGCCAGATCTCCCACGAGTCTCACGCTGCCCTCCTTTGTTGGCTGATTCTGTCTGTCATCTTCAGCCAGTAACAGAAGATTCAACGATTGAGAGATTTTACTGAAAAACTTACTGGAAAATGTTTAAAACAGTCAATAAGATGTGTTTAACCTCAGCTAACTGTACAATTGTTGCTGCAACAGACATGTTTGGTTGTAAAATTCCAATAGACCATTGAATATATCATATTCAACATTAAAAAATATGTTGTAATGTTTTCAAATATATGTATGGTGACACTTTCTTATTTTTATAAAACTCATGAAAACACAAATGCTGCAAACAAAGTATTTCACATTTAAAAAGCAAAGGTTTACTAACCAAACAGGGTCCGACTTTGAGCTGAAACATGAAGAAACAGCAGAGGCCACAGAATGTACATGATTTCTTTTCTTGCTGGAAATGCTGGAAACAGCAGACGGGAACACAATTCACAGCTAAATTAGTCAGAATTCGTATTTCCTTTAAATAATGACCAAATCGGGCAAACTATCTGATGGTGAAGCTAAGATGAAACACTCTGAAATCAGATTTGAGGGTTACCAAACACGATAAAATTAAGAAGTTTCATTGCGGTTAAGGTAAGGTTAGAGTTAGAAGTAAAGTAAAGATCCTCTTTATGCAAACACACAATGGTACACATGCGCAACGTTTGCTTAAGTCTCCTCCTTCACAATTTATTGGTCAAATACATACTTTATTCTTCTTAGGCATATTCATTGATTCAAGGACAAAGACTTTCAGAACAGATTATCATTAGGTCTCCTACTTCAGTTTACCACTTGTGTAGATGATTTTACTTCTTTTCAAGGCCAAATGTGTCAAGTTTGAAAAACATAAGGGAGGATTGACACAGAAATCTAGAAATTGTGCACGTACACAGGAAACATGACTTAATAAATGTAGTTCCAAACGTAGGTTCGGGAGGAGCCTAATCATTCAGTCCTGTCAATCATCGCTACGAGCGTATATAAGCAGCAGACGCTGCTCCGCCCCAGCGACAATTCATCCGGCATACGGTCTCGCCCTATTCCGGGAAACATGTCCCACCCTGACGAACTCCAGTTATTTACCTCCGACGAGGAACTCTCCCACCCCTCTGGATCTCCTTCGTCCCCCAAGCCGACCTCGGCTTGTCCTAAGCCCGGGCCCAGTACCGGTCAGACAAGCAAGAACCGTGGTCGCCCCCCTCGGCGTTCCCCTCCAAACTCGCAGAGGCGCCGCCATAGACCGCGTTCCTCCCCGGGCTCGGCTAGGCGGTCACGTACTTCGGCCGTCTCATCCGCTCCTCGCACTCCAGCCCAGCCAGGTCCATCAGGATCATCACCCATCCCTGCCATAACAAAATGGACAGTTAACGGATTGCGGCACCCCCTGGCAGGCGCAAACATCCATTTCTCTCGCAGGCAAAGCAAAGCCCAGCTCCTTCGTCTGCCCCTCCTGCTCGCTCTCAGAAGACCTCCAGCCGCCCATCCAAGAGAGCTAGGCGCGCCTCCCCTAGCCAGGAGGCCGCGTCAACCTCCAGCTCTCCCAGCGTTTCCACTCCGACCACTGCGCCGGCACTGCCTGACCCCCACTCTTCTCGGGCAGGCCGCGGCCCCAAGGCCTCCAGTCTGCCAAGCCACTTCAGCTCACCAGACGCATGTTTCCCAAGCATCCACTTCGGCCTGTGCTCACACTGTTGTTCCTCCTGTCCAGCCTCACCTTTTACCCGCCTCAGGCTTGCTGAATCTCGTTGTTCCCGCTCCAATCTCTGTTCCTTTTCATCTCCCTTCTGTCTCTCTTCCAGTTATCCCCGGAGCGCCCCCTAGCGTGAGGCTGCCTTCGCAAACGGGTCCCGCTCTGGCGCTTTCTCCTCATCCTCCCCTCTTCCCCTCATCTGCCCCCTTTTCCCTTCCACGAGCACAGAACCCAGCGTGAGGCTGCCTTCGCAAACAGGTCCCGCTCCGGCGCTTTCTCCTCATCCTCCCCTCTTCCCCTCATCTGCCCCCCTTTTCCCTTCCACGAGCACAGAACCCAGCGTGAGGCTGCCTCTGCAAACGGTGCCTGCCTCGTCTTCTCTTCCTGTCACCTATCCTCCCTCTACATCAGCTCGTCCACCTTCCTATACCCTTTTCACGTCTGTCCCAGCTCCAACCCCCGCCCATGCCGTCGCCTTGGAACCGCCATCCGTCTCCATTCCGCTTCGTACTCAAATCCTCTCAGGTATGGACGTGGACATGGCTTCACTTCTATCTCCCATTCCCCAAAAAGACCACCATCGATCCCTGGACTGCGGTGCCTTTTCTGTCACACTCAAAGATTCCGCTTCTAGCTCCAACCGTATCCATTCTCTTGCAGAATTCGTCATCGCTTTCGGAAAATACACGGACGTAATATGCTCAGCCTTCCCAAACAGACATTAAGAACTGAACGATTATTTATCCATTATAGCTGATCTTTCTCTGTCTTTCGGCGGTAGCCACTTCTACACCTACCACAAGCTATTTTCTGCCAAATGTGCTATGCGAGTCACACAGTGGAATCAGTGCCCCTACTGGGGCGCTCTGGATTTCGACCTTTACAATAGAGTCTTCCTGAGTTGCCGTAATATTTCCTGCTCCATTTGCCGATCTCTCGACCATCAATCTCTCTCTTGCCTTCTTATCTCGCAAAATACCCCAAACCCCCAGTCCCAGCCTTTCTCCGAGCCCGTCAAATCCACTTCATACGTACCGCAGTCCAGGCTCGATCACTCCATCCCTGTAAACCAGAAAGGACAATTTTCATCTTTTTCAAGTCGCCAAGTCTGTAACAATTTTAACGATTTTCGTTGTTTCAGGCAAAAGTGTCGTTTTTTGCATATCTGTAATTTTTGCGGCAGTGCTCACGCCCGCCCTGTCTGCCCCGTGTACAAATCTTCGGCAAAAAACAATAAAGATCTTAAAAAATACCTCTCTTCTCCTGTCAATTTCTCACTCTTAACCGTTGAACTAAAAAAATCACCCTGATAAGCACTTCAAACACTACTTGCTCTCTGGCTTAAAACAAGGCTTTGATCCCGGCTTAGAAAGCCTTCCAGACACAACTTTCGTTTGTAATAATTTACAATCTGCCTTGTCCGAACCAGACATAGTAGATTCTCTACTCGCAAAGGAAGTAGATTCAAAATTTATGATCGGCCCATTCGACTCCCCCCCCCCGTTCGAATTATACCGCATAAACCCCATTGGTATAGCCACCAGAAAATTCACGGGAAAAAAGCGCATTATTATCGACCTCTCTGCTCCCCACGAGTGCTTCGTCCCTGTATTAACAGCCTAATTCCACTCTCAGAATTCTCCTTAAACTATCACGATGTAGATCAAGCAATTCAACTAATTAAGTCTGCTGGTCGTGGAGCGTGGCTAGCCAAAATCCACATTACCTCAGCCTTCAAAGTCATGCCAATAAACCCTGGCATCTTTTCGGGGTTCACTGGCGCGACAAATACTATTTCGCCGTCCGCTTGACTTTCGGTTGCAAAAGCAGTCCAAAAATCTTTGACACGCTTTCGGAAGCCCTCTGCTGGATCCTAGCCAATAATTACAATATCCTTTATCTTATCCATTTGCTCCCTCGAATTTCTCGGAATTTGCCTCAACTCAAGTTTCAGGCCTCGCTCCCTAAAGAAAAAAAATCGACAAAACCATCAGCGTAATCAATAACCATATCTCGGCCTCGGAAATTTCTAAACGCGACCTTCTTTCCCTGCTTGGGCACCTTAATTTCGCGATGAGAATCATACCCTAAGGCCGTCCCTTCATTTCCCATCTCCTCTCGCTAGCATCCTCGGTCCCCAGCTTAAACGACTCAGTCTCTCTAAACAACTCATGCATAGCAGACCTTAACCTCTGGCTCTCATTTCTGAGTCAATGGAATGGTCTTACCTTTTTCTACGACACTGACGTTTCCTCCGCCGTGGACATGCACCTGTTCACCGACGCAGCCCCCTCAGTCGGTTTCGGGGGGTATTTCCAAGGTCTCTGGTTTTCTTCCACCTGGCCCCCCGAACTCGCAAATCTCAAACCGTCCGTCTCTTCCTCCGCACTTTTTGAGCTCTACCCAATTGTCGTCGTCTCCACCTTATGGGGAAAAGAATGGGCCTCCAAAAGTATCCTTTCCCATTGCGACAACGCCGCAACAGTGCACTGCATTAATAAAGGCAGATCCAATTCCTCTGAAATAATGCCTTTTCTCAGACGTCTCATTTGGTCTTCCGCCTGCAATCAGTTTATAATTAAAGCAGTTCGTATACCAGGTTTCAACAATCAAATCGTTGACTCTCTCTCCCATTTTGCATTTCAGAAATTCAGATCATTAGCTCCCCGCACGGACCCGTTGCCTACTCCAGTGCCTCCTTATTCGGATCTGACGTTCCAGTAAACCACCCTCTTTACCACCTCCGCAAATTATCAATTCATCTCATCATCCAAGCTGTATCCCAAAGAATGCTCAGCTCTTACTGGACGGCTTGGAATTGTTTCAAAACCTTCCACTTCCATCAGAAACTCCAATTTCCTGACTTTTCTCTCACCACCCTTTCTTCTTTCGCAACCTTTCTCCACTACTTTAAAAAGATCCAACCGGGTTCCATTAAAGCTTATCTTAGCGGCGTTCATTTTTTCTACAAACTTATTTATGGTCATCAGTGCCTGGCCATCAATAACCCTCAAATCTCTCTCCTTATCAAAGGCATCAAAAAATCCCAACCCCGCCATTTAGATTCTCGCCTGCCCATCACCCGAGAAATATTAAGCAAATGCTTACTCACCCTTCGTTCAGGCTACCACTCAGAAAACACAGCCAGATTACTCGACGCTCTATTCATCCTCGCCTTTTTCGGATTCCTTAGATGCTCCGAATTCACTTGCAACTCCAAATTTGATGCCAAAATCCATCCCATTTTTTCAGACCTCCAAATTCTGGACAGTGACACCATTAGCTTCAATGTCAAACATAGCAAAACAGATCAATTAATGTGTGGTCATTTAACGTTCATTTTTAACCTACCTACTCCCTCCCAGCCTTATCAGTCCGTTGCCCTTTTCTTAGCTCACATAAGTTCTCAGTTTCCTTCTCCCACCAACCCTCTCTTTTTAGATGATAACAATTGTCCAATCTCCAGACATTGGATTCAAAGACACCTCAAGTCCGTTTTGACCAAATCAGGCATTCCAGCAAACCATTACTCCAGCCATTCCTTTCGCATAGGCGCCGCAACTACAGCTGCTCAAAACGGTCTCCCGGAAATCCAAATCAAAACCTTAGTCCTCGAACGGCTTCCACTCGTACATCAGATCAAACCTTAGCCAAATTCGGCACACACACCAGTCCCTCATCCAATAATCCAGCCACCTTGCACTTATTCTATGATAATCAATAAACTCCTCCCTCCATTCGCGGAAACAGCAGGGATTCCCCCTCCCCCGCCCTTTAGCTCTCAACACATCATAGCTCAACTTCTCAGAACAAGGGTTCCCCTTACTCTTCCGCCAGCCACTTAGCCTATACAGCCTTTTCTCTTTTTGTCCCGAATTTTCGCAATCAGTAACCAGCTTGTTGTCATCGTTAAGCCTTTTTTGGGGGATTCTTACTCGAAGGACAACAAGCCAAGTTCGTTTACTATTATCTAGCAGGACTGCATGGGCAGGCGAACTCGTGAAATGTAGTTCCAAACGTAGGTTCGGGAGGAGCCTAATCATTCAGTCCTGTCAATCATCGCTACGAGCGTATTTAAGCAGCAGACGCTGTTCCGCCCCAGCGACAATTCATCCGGCATCCCACCACCTCCCCTTCTCCGCCTCCCCTTTTCCGTTCTCTTCTCCTTTATTATTTTACAGCCATGGGGGGGGTTCTTACTCGAAGCCCAAGCCGAGCTTCGGGTTCGAGCCTCTTTCGAGGACAACAAGCCAAGTTTGCTTACTATTATCTAGCAGGACTGAATGGGCAGGCGAACTCGTGAATTGAACATTATGACAAGGCCAACAATATACTAAGAGCATGATGGGAGGGGGAATTTTGTATCAAGTTATCGGTGGCTCTAAACCTTAACCTATTCTTAGTTAAACTAAATTCACAACCTTTGCACTCACGTCTTGTGTCTTTTGGAGCATCTTAAGCATGGCATGGCATTCCAGAAATGTAGCACTGAATTCAAAAGAAAGAGACATTGTTTTATTTTCTAAGTTTCACAGCCATATCTTGTGTTTTTTTTTTAAGTAAAAACATGTTCTGTGTGATTTGTGAATGCCTTTTTAGAGTGTCCTGCCCCTGTGAGGCCCCTATGCACCGTGGGGGTGTCCCATATCCCACTGCCCTCTGTGTGAATTTGCTAGCTAGCTACTAGCTATAAAAAACTCTACTTCGGACTTCCGGTTGACATGTGTGAGGAGTAGCTGCGTTTCGCCCGCACTCCCACAGTTTTCTTTATAAAGATTCTTTTTTTGACCCATCAGCTATTTACTAAACCAATATATTAGTCGGTCTACTACTGTGAAACGTCTTGGATGATAATGGCTTCTAAATCTAAATACAACACTCGGAAAGACGAAGTTAAAAAAGACGAAGCACAGGCTAGCGGGAGCTTAGCCGACATTACTACTTTGACGATGCTTCTGGAAGAACACAGAGCGGCACTGTCTTCCGAATTTAAATCGGCGTTTTCCACCTTGGAAGCGAAGCTGGACACACTACACACAACTGTGAACGACCACAAACAGCGACTTCTCTCACTTGAAGCAAATGCAGACGCCAGCAGCGTGAGTGTCGTAACTCTGGAGTCGAAGTACACAACTTTAGCTGACCAGCACGCTAAACTCAAAGCCAAAGTTTTGGATCTAGAAGGGAGGAGCCGGAGAAACAATATACGAATCTTCGGCCTGCCTGAGATGATCGAAGGCCCTCAACCATCCACGTTCTTTGCAGAGTTCTTAGTGGAAGTTTTCGGCGCGAGCCTCTTTGCCTCTCCTCCTGAGTTGGATCGTGCTCATCGCACCCTTACAGCGAAGCCAAAGCCGGGGGAGAGACCTAGATCTGTGATTATTCGCTTTCACAAATTCCAGACTAAAGATCTGGTTATTCGCGAGGCCCGCAAGCAAAGAGGAAAGCTTCAATATCGTGGCACTCAGATATTCATCAATGAGGACTATAGTCCCGAAGTGCGCGCCGAATACCGAGTTGTGATGAAGGAACTATACACGTTGGGTATGAGACCATCTCTTCACTACCCATCTAAGCTTTTCATCACTACATCGGATGGTAAGAAGAAGCAGTTGCCGTCAGTACAGGAGGCCAGGGAGTTTCTTAAAGCTCATCGGCGTGAAACGACGGAAGCTACGTGAGCAGTACTTATTTTTACTTCTCGAGAACACTAACCCGATGCTGTGCTTTGGATCTGACGTATTAATCTGACATACAGTAATCTGGACACTTCAGTTAATAGCCAATAATGCTATATGAGGTTGGTGAACTATTATCGTTTAATCTATACAACGTTTCAGGGCGTTTATTTCTGTTCATATGCCTCGTTTGATTGTTCCTGTACTTCTGTAAGCTAAAGGATGTTCATGAAACGTTTTATGAATACAGGGATTCACTAAATCTCACTTGGAACTGACCATCTTATCTCTGGGTGATCTTGAGACTGACAAGACTGTAACTTTATATACCTACCACTGCCTAGAAGAGGTGTTATGTAGACCGGTAACTATCATATGTGATTATGCTTTTGTTACTGATTGTTTGTTCTTGATCGGTTGTTGCTTTTCATTTATGGGTTAAACTGCATAGTTTTGTGGAGCTGGAATCCTTATGCAATCTCATTAAGAGGTTGATGTGTAGCAGGTTCTCTGCTTGGTTTTGCAATGATAAATTAGGAATGGGATTTAGGATTTGGAATTGGGCTTTTGTTATTTTTTCTTTGTTTATGTTTTTTTCCAACCTTGTCTTTTTGTGTTTTATCTTATTCTTTCTGAAGTACTTCTTTTTTCTTTTATCTTTTTGTACTTTGCTCAGAGATAAAACTGTCTTATGGCAGATTGACAATGGCTAAGACTAAAGAGAGTTCCAGCACTCGTTTCATATCATGGAACGTTAAAGGGGCGAACAATAATGTCAAAATGAGCCGCGTTCTGTCTCATCTTCAACACCTTAGGGGTGATGTTTTTTTTCTCCAAGAGACCCATCTTAAGATAAGTGATATCCAACGGCTTAAAAGAGCATGGGTGGGCCATCTGTATCACTCAAAGTTTAGTGCACGAGCAAGGGGTGCCGCTATTCTTATTCACAGAAATGTTCCTTTTGAGTTGGCAGATGTTTTATCCGATCCCAATGGGCGCTATGTCATAATTACAGGCAAACTTCGAGATGTGTCTGTCATTATGGCAAGTATTTATGCTCCTAATTGGGATGATGATAAGTTTATATCAAATTTTTTTTCATCTATTCCGGATATTGAGAATAGACATATTATTTTAGGGGGTGACTTTAACTTTGTTCAGGACACTGTTTTAGATAGATCCTCAAACAAACCATGTTCATTAACCAATTCAGCCAAAACCTTAAACACATTTGCCCAATGATTGGGGCTATCTGATCCTTGGAGATCAAAATTTACCACTAATAAGGCCTATTCATTTTTCTCCAATGTTCATCATTCATATTCGCGAATAGATTTTTTCTTAGTAGACAATAGACTTCTCTCAAACCTATCGAGCTGTGATTATCACAGCATCGTTATTTCGGATCACGCTCCCACTTCCATTGATATAAATTTTTCTCAGTTTGCATCTTTTTTTAAACAGTGGCGCTTTCCCTCTCTGTTTTTGGCTAGAGAGGAATTTAAACAATTTTTGATGGAACAAATTGCCCTGTTTTTTGAAGTTAATGATATGCCAGGTATTAGCAGAGGGACTCTTTGGGAAACATTCAAGGCATACTTAAGAGGAATGATAATTTCTCACATTTCTGGTACGAATAAAGCCAATAAGCTGAAATCAGATGCAATTTTGAAGGATTTACAATACTTAGATCACCAGTATGCTGCTGATTCAAATAAAGATCTGTATAGAGAGCGTCTTCGTCTACAAACGGAATTTGACCTTTTGACCACGAATAATGCAGAAGCGCAGTTGCTTAAATCTAAGCAACGATTTTTTGAAATGGGTGATAAGGCAGGTAAATTATTAGCACATCAAGCTAGAGCATCAGCAGCATCAAGGCTGATTACAGGAATAAGGTCACCACAAGGAGATATTTTCTATGATACAAATAAGATTAATAGCATTTTCTCAGAGTTTTATTTAGATCTTTACACTTCTGAGCTTCCTCCAGATATTAATTGTGGGGAGTGGCCCTTGGATAAGATCACATTCCCCAAGATTGACAGTACTATAGCCAGGACCCTTGGTGATCCAATATCAATCTCTGAGGTGGTGGAAGCGATCAAACTTATACATAGTGGCAAGTCACCAGGCCCTGACGGGTTCACCATTGAGTTTTACAAGGCGTTCTCTACATCAGTAGCACCTGCACTACAGAACATGTTCAATGAGGCTTTTTCCAAGGGCTACTTACCTCCCACCTTATCATTAGCATCAATTACTTTGATTTCCAAGAAAGACAAAGATCCACTTTTGTGTAACAGTTACAGGCCCATTTCGCTATTGAACGTGGATTACAAAATTTTAACTAAGATTTTGTCTTTGCGGCTACCCCAAATAATTTTGGATGACCAGACAGGTTTTATGAGTGGAAGATATTCTTTCTTTAATACAAGGAAACTTATCAATTTTCTCAATATGCCCGATTCAGATGTACCAGAGGTGATTTTGGCACTAGATGCGGAGAAGGCATTTGATAGAGTGGAATGGGGATATTTTTTTCTTGTAATGGAAAGTTTCGGTTTTGATGATGGGTTCATTTCCTGGGTCAAATTATTGTACGTCTCTCCGCAGGCATCTGTGTTAACTAATGGTTTGCTTTCAACTCCTTTTTTGCTTCAGAGAGGCACTAGACAGGGCTGCCCTTTGTCGCCTTTACTTTTTGCCATTGCCATTGAGCCCTTAGCTATCTGGCTTCGTGAGGATGTAAATTTTAAAGGTATCAAACGGCTAGATAGAGAGTATAAATTATCCTTATATGCTGATGATCTTTTACTTTTTATTTCTGACCCAGTGGTTGCTGTCCCTATTATTTTAAACATTCTAAATCAGTTCGGTAAAATTTCAGGTTATAAAATTAACGTTCATAAGAGTGAGTTATTCCCTGTAAATTCGTTGGCAAGTAACCTTACACATTCACTTTTTCCTTTTAGATGGGCAGCTGATGGATTTAAGTATTTGGGTATTTTTGTGACCAAATCTTTAACGGGAATGTATGTCTCTAATTTTGTCCCTTTACTTAAAAAATGTGAATCCGATATGGAACGCTGGGCTAAACTTCCCTTTTCTCTTGCTGGGCGTATAAGCCTAATCAAGATGACTGTTCTTCCCAAGTTTTTGTACTTATTTCAACATATTCCAATTTATCTTAAGAAAAAGTTTTTTATGGATTTGGACAAACGTATCATTTCTTTTTTATGGGGAAATAAACCAGCTCGAATTAAGAAAACTATTTTGCAGCTCCCTAAAAATAGAGGGGGTCTCGCACTCCCAAATTTTTTACACTATTATTGGGCTTGCAATGTCCAAAAGATTTTATATTGGAAGAACAATATAAATTCTGAACTCCCTTGTTGGGCTTATCTAGAACAGTCCTCAGCTCGTCTCTCCCTGAGCTCTGTTATATCCGCTCAATTACCTGTACCTGCAAAGGTCAGTTCAAATTTAGTAGTATCCCAATCAATTAAGATATGGACCCAATTTAGAAAGCACACTGGTTTGCATAGCTCCTCTATTCTCTCTCCGATATTTAAAAACCACTGTTTTGCACCATCCAATATGGATGTGGCATATCGAATATGGTTCAATAAGGGCATAAAAACCATTGATGACCTCTACGAGGATGGTATTTTCTCATCCTTTAATAACCTTTCTAAGAGATTTAATCTACCTAATTCCCACTTATTTCGTTTCTTTCAAGTCAGGCACTTTGTGCAAAAACTATTCCCTCATTTTCCAAATCGTCCCCCTGAATTTCCACTGGATGATTTCTTAAAGCTTGAACCACACTCAAAACATTGTATTTCTGTCATTTATAATCTGATTCACAATATTAATCCAGGCTCTGCAAATCAAGCCAGAGGTGCATGGGAAGAGAATTTAGGTTTTGAGTTATCTGATGAACACTGGGAGTGAATTCTTGAGCTTACGCACACCTCATCCATATGCGCAAGACATGGGCTTATACAATGTAAGATTTTACATAGGGCTTACTATACTAATGCTAGACTTGCTAAAATATACCCCTCTGTCAGTGATGCGTGTAATAGGTGTAAACAATCACCAGCGGATCTCATCCACATGTTGTGGGAATGCCCTAAATTATTTGATTATTGGACTAAAATTTTTAAAACTTTGAAAGATGCCTTCAACATAGATCTTGATACAAATCCACTTCTGGCCATTTTTGGGTTGGCAGTAGATGTTAACCTTTCAGTAGTGGTCCAAAAGGCTTTAGCTTTTACTACTTTACTAGCAAGACGTCTCATCCTTTTAAAGTGGAAACACGTCTCTCCTCCCTCTTTTGATACATGGCTAAAAGAAGTGTTTACTTGCATTAAATTGGAAAAAATTAGACTCTCACTTACTGGTTCTTTAAAGACCTTTGACAAGGTGTGGCGCCCCTTTTTAGATTATCTGATGGCTAACTCTCTTGATACTTAAACTGAGCAGTAATATATCAATACATATTT
>JAHKKF010503839.1:0-14196 GCA_019740295.1 Labeo calbasu
ATTTGTGGTCCAGGGTAAATAATGCCCACATACTATTTATTTCTTTAACCCTTTAACTGTCACCCGTCCCCTTAGTGGGACGCCTATGTTTACTTCACCATATTACAAATAAATCCTAATATAATCATGACAAACTATATATCGTTGGAAAGGTCTCCTAAATAGATATTTTTCCACTGTTTTGTGTTACAAATTATGCAGGAAAAGTAATAGATTAATTTATGACAAGAGTGCACCTCTGAAATCTACATTATAACAGGAGTTTTAACCTTTGTCATAAAAGACTTTCTTCGTTGCCTTTTTCCCTATCGCACTTTATATACCAACTTAAAATATCAAAATTCATCCTTTGAAAACCATTTTAAAATCAGACATTGCATTTCCATGGAAAATGTACATCAAAATCATATTATAAAATGTTTTTGTTCATGAATTTTAAAAATGTAAGTTTGGATAGTGCATTTTCACGTCTATGTTCATGAGAGATGGGTTAATGTGTTTGGACATATAGCACATACAGCTCAGAGCATTGACAGGTCCATCACACAACACAAACACGCGTGTAAAAACATCCGCTTGTATTCTGGAAACCTCTATCAGAAGTGTTTTTTCCTCATGAAGATAATGAGTGGACTTGGGATTCTATGAAGGTCAGCATGTCTAAGGACACCTTCTCTTTTCTCTGCATGTGTGTGCATTGTGGTAAACTTCTTTTGTTTGTCTTTCTTTTTGTTTCTTGCACGTGTGTGTGTGTGTGTGTGCATGCTCCAGGGGAACATGGACAGATTTCTCATCTATTTCAGGGTCAGGATTTGATAAGCCCTTTGGTGACGGGATGGACTGACAGTTTGTAAGAAAGCGGGTCATGGGGGGCCTCTCCTGATGGCCACTGACGAGCATAATTAGTCATTCATTATCATATAAGTTAATTACCGGACTGGCTGCTTTCTCTTCGGAAAAGGTCCTTCTGGATACCAGTTCAAATGAGGACAGCTTGATTCATTTTTTGACCATTATTATTTTTGCCATCTCGCCTCATCATTAGTGTGATGGCGAGACAATAGACACCGTGGTATTGTGACATCGGTAGGCGCCATCTGTGCCAAAGTTATGGAAGACAATGCACACCCACATATGGTGGTGGCTTCAAGACGACACACTTGTCCTCTCCATTTATAACCATTTCTGTCATATCTCTGAAGCAGAGAGGATCATGGGATGGAGAGGGGAAATGATTATATGAAGAGCACACATGCTGTTATTCACAGAGGTACACCATGCAGTGCGATGCTGCTCTAAACGCTCGCCTCTATCTCTTTAGTGAAATGTTAAAGTGGATTGATCTGTATGCATGAATGTTGTTGGATGTTTTATATGGTCATTAATGTTACTGCATCTGTTTGATATCATTTTGCACCCTCCCCCTATTAGATGTATACCCCCAGTGACTGCTGGGCTTTTTTAGACATACCCATCTGCTGTCTCACACCTTCTAATCTTTGCCCTGCACACCCCCTTCAAGACACACATGCACGCACGCACATGCACACGTCCCAACAGCAGATCTGCTACTCAAGATGGTGTGTGCAATCCGGATACGCGAATATGCAGGCCTTAAGCATAAACATAACACAATCGGAAGTCTATTGCACTGTCTATATTTATTTGATATTTGTATAATCAATTATATAAATTCTATATAATCAAATAGCTTTGTCATAGCTCTTGTCCTACCTAGGCAGCATTTGTGCATTGCTCCATACAAGTAAGCAGTAAATTATGCAACCTTTTTTTTGGCCTTTAAGAATGAGAATCCCAGAATGTGCTGCAACAAAGTTAGTGACAAACTTCATCCAAGACGGCATGCATTATAAATCTATATCCATTCATTGCTCAAAGTACTTCACACTAAGACTGAATAAATATTATAATTTATAATTCATTATAAATTATGTATGTTGATTAAGTATGTTGAGGGTTTACAAGGCAGCTCTCTAGGTTTCGTGTGGAACAGTGTTTATTTATGTTCAACTATAGCTTTACCTATATAAGGTTTTGGTTTGAAACAGAGCTTATATTTATATTTAATTATACATCATCAACAAGAAGTGTCTTTCTGTTCAAAGAATTTTGGAAGTCTAACTGGTTACGGGTTAAAATCCCTACAGCAAATGTAAGCACACATGACTTCTTTTGCCTTATTGAAATCTATTATTTTTGCGTCCTATTGGATTATTTTTTGTTTAACATAAATTAATTAAGGATAGCAGAAGATAATTGAAAAATAAATACTGTAGTAGTGTGTGATAATTGTTTTTATGCGTATTCTGTGAAGCTGGTTATACAGTAATAGAAAGACAAAAGAACAGAATATAACATTTTTAATTATATGAATAAAATTTAGATTCTATAAACTGCAAAAATACATACACGCTTACAAATTTAGAGTGGTCTTGTCTCTAATCAGGACTACCAAGAGCTTTTTTCAAATGAAATTGCATTGATTTTTTATTATTATTTTTCTGCAAGCTTGTGATCAGCTGATTACAAAGTCAAATTAACTTTGCTGTCTGTAAATATGATATAAATTAACTTTTTTGTGCTTGTTAAATCTGTTACATAAAATTGTTAAAATTGCATTGTTTTTATTATCTGTTATTGTTACACATTTTATGATTTACAATTGTCATATGTTACATTTGCAACTGCAACACAATACACATCTCTTTTTGCTACTGTTTTATTTTTAAAGGCAGAAAATCACATTGAAAGTGCATCTGTGTTGAAAACTACATTAGCAAGCCAAAAAATCCAAACTAAGTCACATTTTGCCCATAAACAATTGCAAATAAAAAGACGTATACTTAGCATTACATTTTCTGTTAGTTGGTAAATACAAATTAAGTTTTTTTTTTTTTTTTGTCTTGTGAGAGGGAGTACTTTAAAGTCAGAAAAAAATATTTTGTAGAATAGCAAGTCATACGACAATTTGGGGAAATACATCCAAATTGAATCACATTATTCCAATAAAAAGAAATGTGTAGTTTGTGTAGTAACAACAGATAAAACAAGGCATCTGCACCTTCACTTTGATGTATGCAGTACTAGACGAATAAATGTTTTTATTTATTTAACTCACAGGCTTTTGTGATTTACTAATCACACAAGGTCATTGCACAATTGTGGTTTTAATTTGACTAATTGTACAGCCCCAGTTTCTTTATCTATGTCAGGCAAGCAGGATAAATCAGGTTGTGTTTGACCTCAGCCGACCCCTCACCCTATGCATGTGTTTGTGTGCAGAGAAGAACCCTAATCCTTGTAATTCCACAGAGTCGAAGGCAGGGGGTACGAGCTGTTCAACATGATTACAGAGAAAAAGAGCTAAAGAAGAGTAAGGGGAGGAAGGGGAGAGGAGAGAAGGGGGGCAGGAAACATGACAGAAGGAGTGCATGCAAGACACAGGGGAGGGCGAGAGAAGGAAAAAAAAAGAGGAGATGAGGGGCATGGCATAGACAAGTAGACCACTGGGAGAAAGAAATCCAGAGAGCAGAGGAAGAGGCTGTGGGCTGTTTGGGCTCCATGCTTATCTTTCTCCATCCTGCTCTTACTCTGTATCTCCACGCTGTCATAGTCTCACATCTTTCCGTTTCACTAAATAATATCTGAAAATGAAGTGTGCCGCAGAGCGGGATTAATTGGCTTTCAGCATTCATAATTAAGACGATGCCTCAACATGCTGCCTGTGTATTGTCCTCCATTAATTTCCGATTGCTCTTGTCATTTGCACATTATGCCTTTGCAACAGCAAATGAAAGTGTGGCAGACTTGCCCTCCCTCCCTCACGGTGTTGCTACCTCTTTCTGTGTGATGAGAGATTTACGCTCCAGAGCTCTATGCTGAGGTGGTGTGGCTAATTACTAGAGGAAACCAGTGCGAATCCAAGAGTTTTATTGATTTTTGGTGTCGATGGCAAACAAAACATGCACTGGGCAGGTTGGTGCTGAAAATGGTAACATACAGTGTGGTTACTCTAAAGTCAGTTCATTGGTTGGACTGCATCTTTACACACGGTAGGTAGTCAGGTTGTTTACGGAATATGACGAACAATAGACAGAATTATTCTCTCTTGCCGTAGGCAATCAGTAACATTGCCTCCCACTTTCAACACACCCTGTCTATTCCCTCCTTCCCACAGGGCAGTCCTGGGACATCTTCAAGAGGATATACCACTCCAACTTTCAAAATCCCCCTCTTTGCTCCAGAGGGTCATCTTGGGCACTGTTGTCTGTGAATCACCCCTCCATCCCCAAGGGTCCAGGCCTCAGATTGGGCCAACGTGTGAAGTGAGACAGCTGGGAGCTTTCTGACCTCCGGACTTCACTGAGCTTGAGCCCAAAATCCTGTTGCCCCCCTTGCTACTGGACCAAGCAAATGACTAATCATTTCACACAACACTAACTCGGTGTTCACTTTCTTCTTATCTTTATAATACAAACTTCATGTCCATTTGACAAATGTGTGTGCTTGCACTTCAGCCGTTGTCTCTCTCATCATATTCATCTGAAAGGTATAATAATTTGCCCCCTAAAATATCCCCGCTAGCTGCAAGACCCTGTCACGCAGTGCTGGGCACGTATAATTTAATTTGAATTCATTATGCTCTTCTGTTAATATATTCATGACTTCCAATTCCCTGCGCTGTCCCACCACCTGGAGTGTCCTCCGTGATCTGTGTCAGTGCAGCCCCTCCTCTCGGCTTGGGCCCTTGGGGGGCCATGAAGGGGGGTTAAGGCAGAGGTCATAGCGGCCCCTTAGTCCCCACTGTAATTAGGCTGCAGCGGAATGTGTTAGCAGGACCAGCTGGGACCATGCTGGACCCTCTCAGAGGTGAAAGGGGGGAGGGTAGGGCACCTGCACCCAAGTCTGATAAGAGACAAATAGAGACAGGAGCAGGATGCAGGGGTTCCTGGGGATTTTCCTGGGAGACAAACACACAGTGATCAAAGAGAGGCTGTGGAACTTGAGAGTTATCTGTATACGATTAGAGGTTGTGAGAAAAAAGCAGTATGGGGTAAAGTGGGATGGAGTCTATAGAGAAGCTAGCATCTTGTTACCTTACCTTGTAAAATACAGCACTAGTAGTCACGTTAAAGTAAAACCTTATACTGGCACCTGGATTGTTATGCTTTTTCTTGCTGGAAGGTCCAACTCAAGTAGTTTCTAACTGACCATGGCTGGTCATTTATGATAATGGGATGGTTGCAGCTGGTCTATGTGAGGGATCAAATTGACTACCAGCTGGTGGGACTAGGGCTGACCATGTAAACCATCTTGGTCAAGCTGGTTAGGACTGGTAGACCAACCTGGACTAGCAAGAACCATGTTACTACATTCCAAAATGTAGATTAAGGGGATGATTAGAATCTGCTCTGTCCAGAAGAGGAAAGGGGAGAAAGAGGAGAAAAAAAATAAATGATGCAGAAATGCACACTGTGTGTTCATGAAGTGAATTGTCCAACAAAACCATTGAAAGTGGAAAGTATTACATTCGTTCCACTGGAACAAAATCTTCTACATGGGTGTCAATTCAAAAGATGTGTGTTTGTGTGTGTGTTTGTTTGGACAGTAGTAGGGTAATGGAAGGCTGTGGGGTGTGGTGTAGTCAGTAGGAGATGGCACAGACCCCTGTAATGCAATGGAAGAGCAGAGCGGTCCAACTGACAGCCCATAATTACCTCTCATTTACTGTCATTAACAGACAGAGAGAGGCTGCTCATACAGGGCAAAAGCTCGATTAATGATGCAGCCCCATCATCTCAAAGACACACACACTTTTACACCCTTCAGACATCTTAGATTCAGACTTAAGACTCACAAATGCTTTATTACTGATTTATAAACTGATTGGAAACGAGTAATGCTGTCTTAGCTGCTCAGTATTGTTGGTAGTTCTGATATTACCCATCAACTCCCCAAAGGCTTTACCCTACAGCTACTGGAAATTTATACATCACATCCTGGGGCAATATTTTCCTTCTGATCTAGGGGGAGAATGTGTGCGTTTGAGGTGAGGTCAAGGTTTTGATGCCTTCCATTCTTCTTCATCTCACCTCTTCCTTGTTCTTGTTCTTTCCATTGTTGGTTCTCTGTACTCTCCCCCTCATTCTCTGAGGATGAATCTCAGAGTTGGTTCTATGATAAAATATTCAGAAGACAGGATGTATATCATCTCAGAATGAGGTAAAAACAAGAGGGGAAGTGTGAGCAGTACAGAGAGCAAGAATAAGGCCAGGGAGAAATCCTTCTAGAAATACCAACTTGGTCAAGTTGTTTTTTGGAACATTTCAGCTGGTTTCTTTGCCAGCTTTAACCAGTTTTAGCAGGATTCACCCAACATGTCTGTACTACAGTCCAAATAATCAGCCATGTAGGCTAGCTGGGACACACCTAGACAACCCTGTAAAACCAGCAACCAGCCTAAACAATTTTTAGCTGTGTTTTTATCCCCCAGTAGGGTCTCCAGTTCTTTTTTCCAATTTTCCACTTCTATATTTTATCTTTTTCCACACACCCCATCTTCTCACTCTCATTTAAGCTGATCTTTATGCAGCAAACTATTTGTCAGTGTTGATGATGAATCTGTTTATATGTAGAATGTACTGATTTCCCCCGAGTGAGATCTCTCCCTTTGTCTCGCTCTCCCTTCTTTCTTCCTCAAATATCCATCTATCAATCTATCATTGCCATAGATCACAGACTGAAGCGTTCTGTTCTAAATGAGTACTTTGATGGGCCCAGTTTATCATCCAATTTCTTCAATGGCATTCTGGTATCTCCAGAAATTTAGTTGTAATGCACTGTGGAATAAACTTCATCCCAAGATTATCAAAAACCATCTGCCATCTATGCAGCCCCACACATGACACATGTGAAGAAGAAATATACAGTATGCTATATATATATATATATATATATATATATATACATCATGGCCACAAATTAGGAATTAGCTCCCATGACTTTGTTCATGGCCATGATTTACTAATTTGTTACCTACTAAATTGTTCAATCATCGTCATGATTTAACTAAAACTTGTTTTAGTTAAATCATGACCACGATTTAATAATTCATACCCTTGCTGTGGTAAATCATGGCCGTGATTTACTAATTTGTAAACACAAATAAGTAATTTGTGGCAACAGTTTAAATTGAAGGAATGAATTAGTAAAACAAAGGAGGAATGCACAGACTAAATATTAATACATGGGATAATGAGGGGAACACAGGTGCACAGAATGACTAATCAGACTAAACAAGAACACGAACATGACCAAATAAGGGCACACATGAACAAAAATAGGGGCGAAAACACAACCAAACAGGTCCATATTCCTGACAATAACAAGTCATGGGAACAAGCATGCCATGTGTGGGGCTCCATATCCTTCCATGATTTCTGGGCTGGGAATTGATTTCAAAAAGAATCAGTTCTGAAGCGTTGAGAATCAAGAGTCGATTCCAACGTTTGGAATAGATCCCATCAAGGGGAATCGACCTTTTTCATTTCAACAAAACTTATCTATCCATGTCAAATGAAAAGTTGCATTCTGTGAAGACTGCACATCTCGGCTGCGTCATCAAACGTCGAACATCGGTTTATGAAAATAAACTGAATGAAAACAAGTCGGTACTGAGTTCGTCTAAATGTGAGGATGCAGCCTTCTGTTTGAGAAACACCCATTAATTCGCCTCTTGCTTGCTAATAGTGATTATAAGTCTGATACCATGAAAAGGTTCTTTCAGATAGATTGTTTTAATGCCAAGTTCAAAAAACGATTCAGAAATTATTTTACGGTGGAACTGGCTTATGTTGTTCACAATTTTAAGCGCTGCATGACAGAATAGATCATGACGTGTTTGAGGTCTTGATCTTATTTCCATCTTACATAATATGCTATTTTTAACCTTTCTATCAGCCAATGATAATTCTGAAAGTAAATGTTGAGCACATCTGACTGACAGATAAACCACAAGCTCTTATATCAGTGTTGTTAATGTTTTGGTTATTTTGTTTCAGTGTACAGTTTGTTAATTTTGCGCAAAACATACGGTTAAAGTAAAAATAATTCAGCTGAACCGTGCACATGTATATTAGACACTTCATGTCCATTCATGCTGTTAGTCATAGCTGTGGGCTATGACTAATTTCATGGGCAATGCAGACAAAATTACAATTTAAAATAAATCAGAACTATAGAAATGAATCATCATTTTAAAGGAGAAGTCCATTTCAGAACAAAGATTTACAGATAATGTACTCACCCCCTTGTCATCCAAGATGGTCATGTCTTTCTTTCTTCAGTCGTAAAGAAATTTTGTATTTTGAGGAAAAAATTTCAGCATTTTATTTCATATAGTGGACTTCTATGATGCCCCGAGTTTGAACTTCCAAAATACAGTTTAAATGCAGCTTCAAACGATCCCAAATGCGGTTGTACACAATCCCAGCCAAGGAAGAATGGTCTTATCTAGCAAAACGATCGGTTATTTTCATTAAAATAATACAATTTATATATTTTTTAATGTCAAATGCTCATCTTGTCTTACTCTCCCTGTTTTTTTTTTTTACAGTTCATGACAGTTAGAGTATGTCAAAATCCTCATGTTCTCCCTCAATTTCAAAATCGCCCTATATTGCTGTTTTACCTTTTTTGTTAAGTGTGTTTGATCTTCTTTGCATGTTCACTTTGCAAAGACTGGGTCGGTACTTCTGCAGTGATGTAGGATGATTTTGAAATGATTTTTGAAGCTGAGGGAGAAAATACAATTGGAGTTTTTTGACATACCCTAACTGTCTTGAGCCAGAATACACAGAGTTCAGGCAGAGCAAGACAAGACAAGCGTTTGACATTAAAAAGTATTTAAATTGTATTTTTTTTAATGAAAATAACCAATCATTTCGCTAGATAAGACCCTTCTTCCTCGGCTGGGATTGTGTACAACCGCATTTGGGATCGTTTGAAGCCGCATTTAAACTGCATTTTGGAAGTTCAACCTAGGGGCACTATAGCAATCCATTATATAGAGAAAAATCCCGAAATGTTTTCCTCAGAAAACAATTTCTTAAGGCTTGAAGAAAGAAAGACATGAACATCTTGGATAACAAAGGGGTGAGAACATTATCTGTAAATTTTTGTTCTGGAAGTGGACTTCTCCTTTAACAAATAAAGGTTCATATTATAAGAAGGCAACTTTCTACAACCTTTATATCGTGCAGTCATGGCAAAATTAGGTTCCTCCTATCTAAAAAAAAAAAAAAAAAAAAAAAGGATCGAAAACAACTGAGGAATCGATTCTTGGAATCGAACCCCCATTTTTGTTTGTTTGGGTTTTTTTTTGTGACAAAAGCCAGGAGCACACTGCATGATTTGGCCATAGTAAGACATTTGTAATCATCATTTTATTAGAGCAGCCTTTGATTACTATTAACATGCTTATTGACAGCTGAGGAATTTACTTTATAATAAAATCTAAAAATCTTTATATGATTTTTAAGTGTGGATTTTTATTTCATGCAAACAATAGATATAAATAAATCAGTTTTGTTCTAAGCAGTGCAGTGCAGAAAAAGTGAACTGTTTTTTTTTTCCAAGTGAATATAATCAACAGCAGCTATTTAATGAAGAATCAGTAGGATCATTGATTGATGTATGATTATATGAAATAGAGGTTAAAATATATGTTAGAAATATGCAATACCAAGCCTGCTAATTAGCACTTTTCTCAAGTGAACTCTAAAAAAAAAAATCAGCAGCAGTACATAAATTCCCTCTGTTGTTTAGCCAAGACTTCATGTTTAGCTGTTGTTGCTTTTAATTCTAATCCATGCCAAAATTGCTTACATTAGCACAAACCTTGCTAGGGTTTGTGCAGAAGGTTCCGTTAATGTAAAATGCTCATCCAATGCTGTCAAGTCCTGTATATTGAAAATCTAACATAAAGTGCAATTGATACTACATGCAGTTTTTAACCAAGATCTGAAGAGTGTTGTGTTGTACAATCTGACAAGGAACAATCATAAAAGACAGAAACAGTGTACACCCGTCTAAAGACTGAAACAATGGTAGAAAGAGGAAATCAAATGACATGGGTTGGGAATTGTACCCTTGTTTCCCACATGAGCACCACAGCTCGGTATGCGTGGTGCACATATGCAAACATCAAAGCCACAGCTTTAGCAGAATTAGCAAATTATACTTTAAAGGTTGAGGCATGTTTTGTGGCTGATGTCTCGTGGCAGTTTGATTACGGACAAGCTGCTGAAATTCCTGCAGCATCTCCAGACCTCTGCTGGAGGTGGTGAAAGAGGCAGCTATTATCAATTAATCTTGCTGTTCCTTCCTCTCTCCGAGACTTGGACCATATGGTCCTCTGTCAGGCTCTGCTTTTAATTTACTCGTTGTGTCTGCTGTGAAAACAGACCAAGTCTTTATCTGAATTGCTGATTTAATCAGGAGCGCCAGAAGCAGTGGAGGAGACCAGCACTCCACTCCACTTACCCAGATACATACACACACATAGTATGGAAATCAAAATCCTTCAGTAATCCTTATAATATCAAAATCCAACAAATCAATAATAGCAGTAATAACAGCCTGGAAGAACTGGACCTGACGAAGAACAAACACTAGGACTACATGTACAGACAGAGCTAACAGACTAACAAGAAAACAAAGAAAACCTGGGAGATAATCAAGGAATTAATAAACGAGGAAAAACTACAAAGAGACTACAAAAAGAACAGGAAACAGGAACAAAGCAAAAATACAAAACAAGAGTCCGAACAGACAGAAAAGATACATAACACCCCGCAAGACTTGCAAAAAATCAGCTTTTACTTTTACATCTTCTCCTTCCTGTCTAAATGGGCAGAATCCCAAGCTTTAGGCTTTTACTGTATGTAGCCTAATAACAGGAGACAACGAGGACCCCAGAGTGCTTATTATGACAAAGGTGATCCAAGAGGCGAATGGAAAAATGCTCTATATTGTGCATTATGGACAGTTTTGCCATCATTGTACTGTCACTGCCTTCTGTAAGTTCAGAGTGGTTCAGACTTGGTGCAAGTTAGTCTTGGTAGGGGAGAGTGGGGATGAAAGTAATGCGGGATGAAAGTAACAAAGCTATTTTCTCAGAGTTCGGACTATATTTGCTTTCCAAGCTATGAGAGCACATTCAGCACGCAACCCTTGATGGAGCTGAGAAATATCACGTGATTTCGTCATTGTTTCCTGCGGTTAGGTCCGGAAAGCAGTTTTTGAATACAATAAGTAAATTATGAAAGCGGTAATTTTTTTCAAACTAGTTGTGTTGTGTTTCTCGTTTCATGTGTCACAGTAATGATCAATCTACGTGTTATTTAGTGCTGTAATACTGTCACACACACACAAGGAGGAGACAGGAGGTGAGTAGCAAACCAATCCAGAGATTTATTAACAGATTTGTAAGTTACAGAGAGCAGGATGGAATGATAGTAATGAGGTCTTAACTGACTGTCCTTGTATTGAAGAGTAGATGATAGTCCAAACGAGAAAGCCACACGGGAACCAGAAAGCACCGGAGAGTTCGACGAGGAGAGTAGCATGAAGTCAGGAATAGCGTCAGCCATGTGAACTGGAGAAGTGTGTCTTATATAGGTCGTGGCTTAATGACAATCAGGTGTAAGTAATTAGTGCTCAGGTGATGATGAACGAGTGGGCGGTGCTACTGGTGACGTGGCAGGTGGCTGTGGTGAATGCATGACAAATACATCCTGAAGTTTGGCTTTTCTGAGTTTTTCAGTATAGAAGTAAATCGGATTTAAATATCAGGAGTTCCTGTCGGGACGAAAGTAACACTTGTTACTTTTGTCCCCCTACAGTGACAATAAGTGTTTCTTTTGTCTCGCATCATGCTAATTTGGTGACTTCCTGTGTCTTGCATCATTTATTAAAATATTTATTATAAATGTTATTATTATTATTATTATAAATATATTAATAAATGTTGTATTACACCAAAAGAATATGCCAAGAGTGAGGGTCAGAAAGACAGACAGAGGTCTGATTCAGCCACATGTTCATGAGAGGGCGTTTCTGGACATAAGCCTGACAAAATCTGTCAGGAATATCAGTCTCAGGACTGTTGCTACATCGCATGTACCTTAGTCATATTTAGGTGTTAGTCATACCTTAGCTTTTCCACCTCCACCTATGAATTTGCAAGGTTTCAAGATGTTTTTATTAACAATTTGAATTTATGCATACAAACAACTGGATGGAAACATGAATAGGCCTACTGTTAATTTATGTTGAGAATTTATATTATGCTAATTTAATTTAATTTTCATATTGTTAATTCTGTTAAAAAAAGTTTTATAAAAATAAGTTGAATAAATAAATAAATAATTTAAACAATTTAAGTTTGTACACTGATGCCTTTGAACATTTGATGAAACCTAAATGTAAAAGGAAAATGTAGTAATTTTTTGCAAAGATTAAGGACAAAATATGTTTGCAGTTACATATTAACAAGGCATACATAGTCATGTATATTTAATATAAACAAGAAGAACGCAAAAAATGTAGCTTGTATTGTTGTGTTACTTTTGACCCACCTGTGCGTTACTTTCGTCCCAACCAATAAGGGTCGAAAGTAACAATGTGCAACTTATGTTCAAACTGAAATTATACTATAGTCTTTTTACATTTTTACAAAATACCACCTGGTATTAATAAACCACACGTCTGAGTTATAGGCCACAGCAAAAATATATCTCTGTCTACAACTTTATTTTTTTAAATGATGTTTTTCTGAAAAATGGTACTTTCGTCCCCACTCTCCCCTACCCCATCAGACAAAAAATGTTATTAGCCTAGATCAGGGGTGCTCAAATTCGGTCCTGGAGGGCTGGTATTTTGCAGAGTTTAGCTCCAACCCCAATTAGACACACCTGAACTGGCTACTCAAGCTCTTACTAGGCATTCAAGAAACTTTAAGACAGGTGTGTTGAGGCAAGTTGGAGCTAAACTCTGCAGGACACCGGCCCTCCAAGACCGAGTTTGGGCACCCCTGGCCTAGATAATGTTACCACACTAGCCCTAATTTTGTTGATTCACCAGTGGTTGTTTATCATATTTCTGAACATTGCTAGCTGTCTTTTATTATATTAGAATGATTTATAAATTATTTAAGGGCTGCTGAAAAGTTAGCGTTGCTATCACAGAAATAAATTACATTTTAAAATACATTAAAAATTTTAAATATTAACACTTTTAAATATTTTCGATCAAATAAATGCAGCCTCATTATATTTCACTGTCGTTTCCAGCTGAAATTAACACTAGATGAAGTAAACTGGCAATAACTTTAATTCCGTTTCACACAAATTATGACTATGGGGCAACCAATACACAACCTAAATAACCTAGCACAATAATAGTATGTTTTGACCTTAAAACATATTTCAAACCATAGTTCATGATTTGTAAATGAATGCATTTTGGTGTTTGCATCACATAACCACCTCCATACTGTATGTCTGAATGCTAGCTCACATTATATTTCATGTTTTGCAGTTGTGAAATCCAATTTCCACTGAGTTGTCTGGGTTGTCTGTTTGAATGTTTGGCCTAGAAACTGTAGAAAATGAATTCAGGGTTTAATGTTCATTAGTTTGACAGGTACAGAGGTTATCAGTGAAGTCATGCTGAGGCAAATATAAATGTACAATAAAACTCTCACTTACACACATGCTGAATCATACCTCGCTTTAATGCGTTGTGTAAATGTGTAATAATGGACTCTGCAGGTATCAGTCTTGACTCTAACTGTATATTACAGCATGCTGACAGCAGTGAAAGCCACATTACTACATTTTTACTCTGGTAGTGGTGGCTGTATAAGATGATTTTATTTAATTCTTTAAAAATACTACTACTACTATTACTACTACTACTAATAAAATAACCAGTATCAACTTTAATCGTTCTGTTCCATCTTTTTTACCTTTCAAATTCTTTGTTTATGCCTTTTGAATTATATTTTAAACAATGATCTAAACCAGTGGTCTCAAACTCAATTCCTGGAGGGCCACAGCTCTGCACAGTTTAGCTCCAACCAGCTCCAACCTACACCTGCTTAATAGTTTCTAG
>JAHKKF010503840.1:0-10915 GCA_019740295.1 Labeo calbasu
TCACAAACAAATGTTATCCACTGCATCTTCAGCGGCTCAGATGTCGGGAGTAAATGACGACCACTACGTTCATTATTACATCCAGCAACATAACACCTCGATCGCTCAATTCTTGTCTAACTTACATCCCTGCTCCGACATCAAAACATAGAGGTTGGTCTGTTACAACTGATCTCAGGTAAGACACTCATGTCAATCAACTATCGTGGGAGCGGCCTCTGTGGGTGTGACACAACAACGACAGGCATCTGAGAATGGCTCGATCTGAAAAACGGGATATTATTTTTACAGATTAATTAAAAACCGCTGTATAGATTTTTACCATTACAGGGTAGATTTGTACATACACTGCCAACACACATTAATGTTCAAACAACATGTAAAAGTGAACTTAGCATCCGATGACCCCTTTAAATAAATTGATCATGGCAGAAGAATTGCATAAAAACTTACCATGTCTGTTCCGTCTGTATCATCTCTGAGCTTTTTTGAGGTTTTACGCATGCGCAGTAAGACAAATTTAATGTTTTCTGACATTTCAGTGTAGATGAGAAACTTAAAAACACTTGAAACACTAGTGAGGATGGAGAGCATTTTAAATCGAAAATGCAGTTTTCAAATGTTTCTGTATTAATGCTGACTGTAATGAATCAGTTCTTTTAAGTGAGTCAAATGCTAAAAGGTGTGATCGCATTTACCTTTGTTCGGCAGATTTTTGAGTTTGCTCACTTTTTTTTTCTTTTTTTTTTTCACTGTTATTCACCATAATCCAGTCATTTTTGATAGGAATCCGTTTGGTCAGGATTTCCAAAAGAGGGAACCAACCACTGCTGAAACCAACAGCTGTTTGGTTTGAGAGTGAATTGTGTTCATAATTTGCTAAATTATTGAAGTGTGAAATTTTGCTGACATTTCGCTAACACGGCCATGCTTTTACAACTAACAGGGAGAATTGTAATTACTTCTTCATATGATTACATAGTTAAAGATTATGCCAATATTAAAGAGATAGTTCACCCAAAAATAAATTTCTGTCATTAATTACTCACCCTCATGTTGTTCTCATACCTTCATAAAATGAAGATTGAACCACTGATGTCACATGGACTATTTTAATGATATCCTTACTACATTTCTGGGCCTTGAATGTGGTAGTTGCGTTGCTGTCTGTGCAGGGTCAGAAAGCTCATGGATTTCATTAAAAATGTCTGTGTTCCAAAGATGAACAAAGGTCTTACAGTTTTGGAACGACATGAGGGTGAGTAATTAATGAGATATTTTTAAATATGTTAAATATGGATTAAATTATTTTACTTTTTTTTTTTTTTTTTTTTTTTTTTTGTATTGTTTAGTATACAGTATCATAAAAAGTAATTAAAAGTCTGTGTAAACTCCCCTTTTATAGTTTTATTGAAAGCATCTCATCATTTGTTAGTGGAATTGCATTTTTTCCTATTTTATTTCCAATAACTAAAATTGTAAATGGAGCCTTAATAGTTGATCTGAACTGTTAAAATCTTCATGAATACTATGTCTGTTCAGTTTTGATAACAATAACGACTTTTGATAAATAAATATACATTAAGAGTGTTGACCACAACACTGATTAATATTAGCTCTTGATCTACTTTGTGCTACTATGCCAGATTCTTTACCTCTTTGTGGTTTATGAATATCTACATCAGTGTGGATTGATCCTTCTTAGATTGGATCTCTTGGGTCTGTTTCTTCCTCACTGGTAATTATTTTCTAATCTAGGCACTATATGTGCTTCTTACTTTGATGACATAATCAATCTATGCATCAAAGGCGAACAACACAAGACTCTCTTTAAGACCTGCAGATCAGAGACATGGTCTGAATGTTCACCGGAGGCGATAACATCATGTGGAAAATATGGCCTGTGAACTTCCAGTCACATGATCACATGGGTCTACTGAGGTAGGGCGGGTAATCATAGCACACGATCTAGATTTGTTATGACTGAGGCTTCACCTGCCTGTCAGCACATTACACTCTGTATTTATTTGTTTATATATTGATGTGCTTATCATCCTGTGGTTTTTAAGGTTAAGGTTGCACAATCTCTGGAAGTGGGTTAAATGTGGGTGGTTTCCTGTCAATCAAAAGCCCATTTTTGTTTGAGTCGCAGAAGTATTTTTATTTTATGCATAATGTCAGGTCGAAACGTGGCAGGAAAGTGGTATACAGAGATTGTTGACGGTTGGACTGCTTGACAGTTTTCTCAGGTTAATGCAAACATATCACATCAAACTGGTAATCTAAGCCTCTTGGGGGAAAAATGCTACTGCTCTTGTGTAAAGACACAAAACAAGCGGTGCCTAAAATTGTATTAATCTGTTCATTTGCACTTTAAGGTCATTGAAATAAAAGCTTGAAATTGTTTTAATATCTAAATCTTGTAAAGATTAAGATGGGAAAGGTTTCACAAAAGAAATCCATGCATGCTTTTTCCTGTATGGCTTTATTTCAGGTATTCTGAAGCTATACGGTAGTTTTGAGAGAAAATAATTTCAAATTCAAATTTATTTCACTTACAATCTTCATGTTTTAACATAGGGCTGTGCATGAGTAGTCGAATATTCGAGTATTCGATCTGAAATAATTTTCAGAAAAGTAAAAATATTACTTGAATTTAGCGGGGGTTTTTTTTCTTTTTTTGTGACAATCTAATGTTAAAAAAAGAAAATCACAATGCCTTTCTTATTAATGAATAAATAATTGAGTATTCATTTTGATTAACTCTAATACTCGATTAGAATATTATTCAAAACTGCGTCTTAATTTTGAAATGTTATGATGTTTTTGGTGTGTTGCGTCTAAATGCATGTTTGAATGTATGTAGTTGATCAGCACAAGGCAGAAATTGCATCTCATAACTCATGCATGATGATTTGTGCCTGTAGTTCTGAGCTCCAGAAGAGAGCAGAAAGCGACGCACGCTGTTTCCTCCATTATTTGCACACTTTCAGAGGTGAGAAAAGAATTCCTCAGACGCTCTCCTAGAATATTAAATGAAGATTATATTAAACACTGCATATTTCAGCAAAAAACAACTCTCCTCATACTTGTTCCGGTGTATCCAGGTGTAAACATCCTCGTCTCGGGTGAGTTCCGCATCTGTAATATATTGGATTAACTGGCTGGTCTTCAGAATGACCATGGGATACCGAGATAAGAGCCCGTCGGCTGGCGGGAAGACATGATTGCACACCGGTAGCTGAAATAAAAGGGTTATTAGGCATTCTTCCGATTTGTAATGAATTATACACACTGCGCCCAGCCAGGCTTTAGCTCCCAGGTGTGTGTATTAATGCTAAAGGCCTACAAATGAGAGCACATTTTCAAACACAGCTATTCTCCAAGTGCTCATCGTCATGTTCTCGCTGTAGGGGGGCTTCTCAAGCTTTCGCTGCAGGGGACACAGCTATAAATGAGGAGCTCCATCTATCCGGTTTGTGTGCACAATCTCGTCTCTTTCCGCTAGTTGATTTTCTCGGTTAAAGTTCACTATACATAGTCATTATCAGAAACTGATTTGGCTACAGTACATGCATATTTTTTGCCTACTGCTTGTACAGAAGATTTCTCTCTCCTTTTTTCTCTCTCTGTTTTTCTCCCTCCCATGAATACTGGAGCTCAGCTGCTTTCAGATGAATGCCATTTAAGCTCCTAACCTAAATATTCCTGATAACTTCAATCATACTTGTTAAATGATTTTAAACGGCTGTGAGTTTGCATGGTAGTATGGTGGGATCACTTTGAGTAAAGGTGAGGGTGGATGTGTGAGGGTGATGGTAAGTGATAATTTGCTGAGAAACTGAGAGGGAGGTTAATAGAAGAATCCAAGAGATTAGAGTCCTAGGCATAATTTTTTACTGAAGCGGTTATATTAAACACATATTATGTGTTTTTATGCGTTGCGGTTTAAAAACAGGTGATTTTAGGCTGTTGAAATGTGATTAGCAATAGCAATATATATATATGTAGCTTTATAGGCCTTGAACGGTTAAATACGCACACTTGTATGTGTCAAAATACATGTTTTTGCAAGTATTCTCATAAACACTGTAACTTAGGTGTTAAGTGAATGCAAACAGCTGAGAAAGAAAACACATGTATATTGTATACAGTATATTGGACCTCTTAAAGCTAAGGCAGCTCTTAAAGT
This sequence comes from Labeo calbasu, assembly GCA_019740295.1. Classification (NCBI taxonomy): domain Eukaryota; kingdom Metazoa; phylum Chordata; class Actinopteri; order Cypriniformes; family Cyprinidae; genus Labeo; species Labeo calbasu. The sequence goes on from JAHKKF010503840.1 coordinate 4,193, forward strand.
GACAGCAGTCATTCATGTTAATTATTTATTGCCCCATTCATGTGGGGCAGCCGTGGCCTAATGGTTAGGGAGTCAGGCTTGTAACCGAAAGGTTGCGGGTTTGAGTCCCAGGTCCGGCAGGGATTGAAGTTATCAATCGCTGCAGCGATAGCAGTATGGCTGCCCACTGCTCCGGGTGTGTGTTCACAGTGTGTGTGTGTGTGTTTGAACACTTCTCACTACTGTGTGTGCACTTGGATGGGTTAAATGCAGAGCACAAATTCTGAGTATGGGTCACCATACTTGGCCACACGTCACGTCCTTTCCTTTACTTTTTAAACAACAAAAAAGAGAAAAACTCACTGCTTTTGACTAAATCACTTTTGTAACTTTAATAAGGATTTTTTTTTTTTTAATATATATGTCAAACCAATATTTATTTGACACAGTTTATTCACTACAGTTTAGAATGATAATAAAACATGACAAGAACTCAGAGTTAAACTGTGTCAGAACAAATTCATGATAATGTCAGATAACTTTGATAAATAGATATGTAATGGATTATTATCAACCAATTTAAAGCAAAGCAATTTATTTATTTAAAGCAAAACCGTAAAATAAAATTTCAATGAAGTTACTGTAAAATAAAATTACAGTGAAATAAAATTGATTTTGGTCATTTCGTCCACCTCCTTTGCACCCATGTTTTGCATTTAGATTGTTGTTTAGTGTATGGTGTAAAAAGGTCACATTAGCAATTAAAGGAAAAAAAAACACTTAAGCAAAACATGGTCAGGTCAAAGTGTCTGAATAATTTTTGGTCTCAATTTTTTTGCAGTTTTTACTGGTAGTCCACTGTGTGAAGAATTTTTTGGTTATAATATGTCGTTGTTTACTTCATTTTGCTATCCTCAATAAATGAACTATAGTGTCCTGCACCCACTAGAAAAATAAAATATCAGAAATTATATCTGGTGTCTGAATAATTTTTGGTTTGACTGTAATTTTATATAATTTATTGAATATATTTAATTTTGACATTTAACAAAAAATGCATTTATGCATTTGAAGGACACTTGCGGAAGCGACTTGTATTGGATTCAAGATACACATTTTATGTGTACTGTCCAACAGAAGGCAAATTCCCCTTAATTATTATTATTATTCCCCTTAATTATTATTATTAATTATTTAATTATTCTTCAATCTAGAGAATTCTCAGAAGAGACTTCTGGAATAGGACAGTTAGGAATCTTTGTGACTCTGCAGATATAAGGAGCAGTGAAAAGAAGGGTGCATTGTGAATATGAATATGAACTTCTACGACTGACACTAAGCTGAGCGTGGTGAATCACAGAGTGCCCTTTAACAATGAGTTTCTTTGAGTTTGTCAGCCTAGTTGACAGTTAGGCCTTGTGACAGTTCAGTCCTTGACTGTTTGTGATATTTTGAGATCTCTTTAAAGAAAAGCAGTAGAGTTTTGCACCTAGATCTCTGTTTCGTCCCATGTAACAGGTTTTCTTGTGGGACATCAAAGGCAGAAATGTAGTGCATGATTGATGTGGCTGATGAGTGTGAAATTGTTCTGTTCTGTTAACACCCATGATCAGCACACGTGTCAGTGCGATTACCGTCAACATGGCATCTCACCATGTTACCATGACAATCTGATCAAATGATTAAATCAGCTTCAAAGGCTCCCTCTATTAGACTAAGTCAAATCTGTGGGTCACGGAGGATTCCAAAGGTAACAAAGAGAATACTTACGGGAAGTTATAATGTAGTGTTGGAAATCCTTTATGTTCTGCATCCAAACAAAAAGGTGAAAAAATAGAAGAAGTTCTTTGTATCCACCCATTGTTGTCTGGGAGAAATAATTTGTTAAAGCAGCACAGTTATATAACTGTAATATAAAAATATTTTTAACCTTTTTGTTGTGCAAATGCACCCTAAATAATCACATCAGTTGAATAAGAAGCTTGTCAGACAACTAGTTCGTCAGAGAAACATTAATCTCCCAGAATTCTTTGTGTGGGCAAAGAACTGTCAGGCAATATATAAACCTACTGTATGTATTGTCATTATTTTTAGTTCTACGCTATCGTTAAAATGCGAGGGAACTGTATGGTTTTTTTGGAACACAAAACCGCCATCATGCCTTCCTTGCCAAATTTCAGTGACTGTTTTGTTTTTAACGTTAATAGACAACTGTTTTATTCAGAGATGTTTAATTGATAGTTTCTGGTAATTATTTTATCAGTTTCATTAATAGATTCATCAATTGTAATTGTGAAGGTACTGGTACTCACTCACTCGCATACACTTACATATATTTACTGGTTGGTCCTGCTTGCACAGATGTTCTCCCTGTGTTCAACTCATCCGTTCTCCCACCCTCCATATGTCCATTACCTGCGCTCATAAACCCGTGCCCTCATCTGCACCGCTCAGACAGGTGCTGTCCGTACTGCTGCCTAATTAGATGCCGAACGAGATGGAGAGATGAGGAAGGAAAACACAGCGGCTGGAGGCTTCCCCCTCGCCTGGTTCACTCATTTCAGCTACTTAGTGAGAGGAGAAGCTACATGAACAAACAGGATTAATAATGTAGGGTAGCATGGGTTCTTTTCCTCTGTCTGTCTGCCACAGCAGGCCTGCTAACACCCTTTACAAATCTGATTTAGAGGGCAGTACCGGAGGAGAGAGAGAGGGGGCCACTTCATGGGTGCAAGTTTAGAGCAGGCACAACACAAGGTGAGCTGGCAGCTAAAAACCATTACAGAAGAATGGAGAGAATGATTCACAGGATGTTAATACTTCACCCCGAAATGAGCATTTTGTTGTCATTTACTCTCCCTCATGCACTCCAGTGCTTTATTATTTTCTGTCTGCAGTGAAACACAAGGATTTCTTATAGGCAATGCACTGAAAGTGGAGTGTGTTTATATATATATATATATATATAAAGGTTAAAAACAGTTTACTGCAAAAGTAAAGTGTAAAAGCAGTTTACCTAAACCAGGCTTGTTGTTTTGGTCACATGAAACAAGAACCAAAGCTATCTTGTACCAACTGTTTGTGTGGTCATCAGTAGTTTTTATTTTGTTTTATTTGTGTTTATTTTTGTGTACGTGTAAATCGTCTACTGAAACTGTTTATCACAAAACACGTTAAAAATACATTAAAGGTCCACCAAAGTGCTTTGAAACATGCAGGCTTATTCTATGACGCAATCTTCCTGAAACAGGACATATCCAACAGACCACCCCTTTTTTTTAAATAGCCAATAGCGTTTTGTTTATATCACAGCTTGGGCCAGAGCCGTTGAGCTTGGTAAAGCCGCATTTGAGAGTATGGCAGCCACAATCTCATCCATATTGCATTATCTATATATAAAATAGCATTTTGTGTAGAATTCAAATGTGGCTGATACGTTTTGTGGTTTGCGCTGACTCGCGCATATGATCCGCTCTGTGCTATTGTCTCTCCGGAGCAGGGTGTGTGCGCGCTGGGGCGGTTTATGTGACACTACGTGAAACCAGACTTCATTTGCCCCATTGGAATGCATATTTACATTGTCTGAATCATTCCCTACCCCCTATGTAGTGCACTATGTGCCATTTACCGTACAGAAAATACAGATTATGTGAACAAGTGACCAATTTCAGCTGTAGCTTCAGCGTGTGTTTATAGTGTAGGGGGTGGGACGCATCGGATTCTAGAGAGCATTTGATTGGACAGAAAGTTTGATGAGAAGCTGAAGTGCAAGGTGATGTCATTGAAAGTTGATCCATATTGGTGGAAGTTAGAGACTTAAGTTTTGAATGCTTATATCTTGTAAATGCAAATTTTGTCATTGTTTTGGAGCACACTAGCTTACAGATAACCTTGAGGCTATATTCATACTAAAAGTCAAAAAACTTCAATTTTGGTTTCATGGGGACTTTAAATTGATGAAAAGATACAGTGAAGTCACTGTGACAGTAAAAGATTTAATTTCTAATAAATGCAGTTTGAAAAAAAAAAAGTATGAAAAAAGAATGAATTGTGAAGAAAAAAAAAATCACATTATTTTAATGCCTTTTTAAAATGTATTAAAATGAAAAACTGTTATTTTTAATTGTAGTAACATTTCACAATATAAATAAAGCATTGGTGGTCTTCTTTTAAAATGAATAAACATTTGAACAGAAGTGGTTTTTAAACCAGCCAAAATCAGTGATCAGAATTTTTGTTTTATTCAGAAGAGTTCTTTTGATATTTTAATAATATGTCCCTGTGTGTTTCACAGAAGGACCATGAGAGTGAGTAAATTGACAGAATTTTTGAGCAAACCTTCCTTTTAAAAGGGAAATCATTATGTCATTGTGCAGTGGTAGTTAATGTGTTGTCATTTTTTTTGTGTGTCATGTAAGGATACTTCTGGAGGGAATCATGGACACATATTTGAGCCTGAAATACAGTATTTGAAAAAAGAGAATTCTGAAGATAAAATATGAAGTTAAAGCCATTTAACATAGAATTTGAAAACCATCGTGATTGCCAATCTTCAGCTTACTGGAACATTACGCAAACCCATTATAATAATCATCAAATTTTGGTTTGTCTTAAATATAGAATACACAAAAGTACATGTTTGATATTAGTTGTGATGGCTTTCAGATTATTATTAAATGGATGTAATTTCACATTATGCTCTGAAATCACATAAACTTCCAGTATTAGTGTTGGCCTTGATTTCAATTCTTTATTAATGCTTTGTGTATAGGATTTTAAAAGAAAATAAGTGGTATTGCCCATATCCAGATTATATTATATCCCAATCTCATTCTCTCTCTCTGTCTCTCTGTCTCTCTCTCTTCCAAATAGTCACCCTACACTGCCTTAGCTAATAAAAAGGGCAAAACGCCCAAAACATGATCAGTAGCAAGAGCCTGGAGAGGTTCATTGTGTAGAAATTGGGCCAGATATGAGTGTTGTTAAACACAAGTTCACTGTCATGAGAATTGTTTATGAATATCAAGAGTAGCTTGAGATCTTTTAAACATAGCTTGCCAGCACAATAATGTGTATGGTATTGGGTTTGGGATTGCCTTTGGATGTGGAGTCCTCCAAAGCGTCTCCAATACTGTCATTCTCATTAGGACAGAGGGATGCAGCGGTCTGTTTAATTACTGGGCTCAGTGATTCTTAGAACCAGCCTGTGCCTGTTAATTTAAAGCCCTGCTCCTCCAAACCACAGTGCACCCAGCAAAAGATGAGTTTTACTGCCATCAGAGAATTATAAAGTGCAATAAATGCCACCCAGAACTCCAATTCGTATTTTAAACCCAACAGACCCAGCCTCTTCTTTTTCATCTCTAAGGCAGCGTGCAGTAAAAACCATAATGCTTCTTGGACTCAGTTAATAGGAGCCAGGTTCCTATTTCACTGCGGAGGAATTAAGTGCCGCTCTGTTTTCTGGGTCTGGTGAAAATGAAGGATGAAAGGCTATGATCATACCTCCCGGCATGAAAGAATGTTTCTGTGAATGTTGTCGGGGAGCATATGCTTGGATGTCACTCCAGAGGAAGGTATAGCCTGAATTGTTAATGTTGCACTTAGCAGGCTTAAAAGCAAAGTGCGCCGTACAAAAATGTCATTGCTTATCCTGCATTAACCAATAATTTATGTCACTTACGAAAACCGCTTTTATAGATGGCTGTGTTTTGGTATTAAACGAGATCAAATGAATAAACTAAAGATGTTTTTAAGGAATTATATCATGGAAACTTTCAAAAATAAAAGTTTCAACATTGGTAACTTCAAAACTTCTCCAGTCTAAGTAGACCTTTTGACCTCAGACAGACAACTTGATGATTTGCTATTATTCTATGACTAAGGTCTTACTACAGTATGTGTAATTTTATATCGCAGTAACTTAATGCTTAGCGAAATACCGGTTCAAACGGTAAACCCATTTAAATTAAGTAAACAGTATCAGTTTTTTTTATAAAAAATGACATACCGGTACAAGCAACGTATACAGTAACGGCACAGGTATGTCATTTTTTAATTGAGAGATCTCTGTTAACTGCATACACTTATGACTAATGGTTGTAAAACTTTCAGAACTATTAACAAAACACAACTAATTCTTTAACTAGGCAAATAATCTAAACTGTAAATGGCCATTAATAGGAGCCAGAAAATCAAGCTGATCTCATGGCGAAAACATACCTGGGGGAACGTTTTCGGAAGAAACGCAGTACTGCCACGTACGTTTTGTGACACATTCAATGTGACCTATAGAATAAGGGGTCATTCACACAGAACATGTTTTTCATGGGATTCGTACCCAAGGATTCCGCATCCTAAGTCCAATTCCGTGCCGGCTGAGCTACTGAGCAAGCTTGTTAAGTCGGTAAAGTGAAACACATGGAGTTGTAATCATAACTGTACAAAAGCGCAAACTTTGTTTACAGTGGTAACCCAGAAAACACTGTATCGTTGCTGTTCCATAAGTGCTACCTGCTGTTAGAGAGTGAATTTGAATTTTCTCATTCAGCCTGTCTGCTGTTTTTGTTTTATTCCGATATGTCTATGTAGCATGTTATCACTAAGCTAACTGTACGATCTAATTTACATCAAAAACTAATTAGAGGCCGTTCACACAAAATGCGTTTTTCCATTCCAATGCGCTACTTTTCCATTGTTTTTCTATGTAAACGTGCTTGACGGATGTGCTTGACCATTACGCTC
>JAHKKF010503847.1:0-13484 GCA_019740295.1 Labeo calbasu
AAGTCGTAATGACTTTATAACTTGCAATTGCGAGTCTAACCTTTTTTTTTTCTCCAGAATTGTGAGATACAAACTTGGAAATTAGGCTTTTTTTTCTCACAATCGTGTGCTATAAACTCGCAGCTGCAAGTTGTAAAGTCAGAATCGTGATATAAACAATTCTAAAAGGAGAAAATATAAACTCGCAACTGGAGACTTTACATCTCCTTCAACTTCAAAACCATTCTACATCGTTGCAGGAGTATACAGGAGTTTACAAAGTGAACATGCAAAGAAGATCAAACGCCCTTTACAAATACAGGTAAAACAGCAATGTAGGACGATTTTGAAGTTGGAGAAGAAAATGAGATGGGAGTTTTTCGACCTACACTAACTGTGCAGAGCTAGACAAGATGAGCATTTGAGGTTAAAATGCATATAAATTGTAATTTTTTTTAGAAAATAGCAATCTTTTCGCTAGATAAGACCCTTCTTCCTTGGCTGGGATCATTTAGAGCTCTTTGAAGCTGCATTTAAACTGCATTTTGGAAGTTCAAACTCAGGAGCACCATAGAAATCCACTTTATGGAGAGAAATCCTGAAATGTTTTTGTCAAAAAGCATAATTTCTTTACAGCTGAAGAAAGAAAGACATGAACATCTTGGATGACAACCGGGTGAGTAAATTATTTGCATTTTTTTGTTCTGGAAGTGAACTTCTCCTTGAAGTCAGAATTGAAAAATAAACAATTCTGAGAAAATATCAGTCTCTTTTTCCCCCCAGAAATGAACTTTATGGAATTGCGAGATATAAACACGATGTTCTGAGGAAAAGGAAGCGTGTTTTTATTTCGCAATTGTGAGTTTATATCTCAAAATTCTAAAAAGAGGCAGAATTATAAGATGTAAACTCACTATTGCGAGAAAAAAAAGTGGCAATAACTTTTTTTATTTTGTATTCAGTGGCATAAATGGGTTTCCATACCATTTGTGTGTAGCGGAGAAATAATAAATGCTGTTAGATCTAACAGATGACAACCTCCACACATCCATAAATGCCCCTGACCTTCTTAGCAAGGTCAGTTTTTGAAGCTCTGGTGGTCAGATGTGTTTTCACAGTCATGCTTCGCCTCAGGGTGAAAAAGGAGATTTGAATTGACGTTATACGTTTAACATATATACAGCACTGCAGAAACAGTAAGCCAAGCGTGGTGGCATTTTCTCTGGATCTTACATGTGATAATGGGTCATAAATGTCACTAAGTGATTTATATACGCATTATAAGAGTGAACTATAAAAACGTCTGAATCTCGAGGGTCAAGTGTGAAATATCAAAGGTGAAACAACATTTCTGTGTCTTTACTTCAATATCTTCCATTTCAGGCTTCCCGAGCGCGAAGCCCACATAGATATCCTCCGAGCGGATTGGCGCTCGAGAGCGCGCGCACGGAAGCGCCGATAATGAAATATGGGCTCCTTCAAGAACAAGATAAGAGCGGGGCTGTTGCGGGGGTCTCAGGGCTATCGGCTTCTCGGGATCAAATGCATTTCGGTATACATGACTTTGACCATCTCGCACCATTACGTACATATTACTCAGCAACCGGCCGCTTCATCTCTGAGTAGATCTTCAAGGTCTGCTTAAGAGCAATGAATACGAGATGAGGCCGGTGTCTGTGCGCTTTCTCACTATCAAACTCAAGCATGAGCGCTAAATTCGCTCATGATCCGAAGTCACAAATCCTTCCAGTGAAAAAACCCCTGTCACTTTTCTCAAGCACTGTGTCGCCCAGCAGAGATAAAATCCCCGATGTGGTTACGAAAGTATCCTAAATTTAATAAGCAAACTTCATTTGTTTATGCAATTTGTACAATAACTGATGACAATGTGTTAAGTTAGTTAAGCTGTCCTTAAAACATTCATATTCTGGTAATGACATGTCTTGTGACTCAAAGAGGATGGTCTTGGAGGAGGATGGATGCAATTGCAGTTGCTTGGCAGGTTCCTGACTGGAACTTTTCGTTTTACCTGTAAACTTCTAAGGGGACCTTAAGGTAAATAACAATTATTTGTAATAAAGACAAGAGGTGTTAAAATAAGGAAAACTGCCTAGACATATAAATATATATATATAAAATGTATAAAATGTGACCCTGGACCATAAAACCAGTCATAAGTAGCACGGGTATATTTGTAGCAATGGCCAACAATACATTGTATGGGTCAAAATGATAGATTCTTCTTTTATGGCAAAAATCATTCAGATAATAAGTAAAGATCATGCTCCATGAAAATATTTAGTAAATTCCCTATCGTAAATATACAAAAACTTAAGTTTGATTAGTAATATGCATTGCTAAAAACTTTATTTGGACAACTTTAAAGACGGTTTTCTCAATATTGTGATTTGTTTACCCTCATATTCCAGATTTTCCAATAGTTGTATCTCGACCAAATATTGTCCTAACAAACTACACAATTAATGGAAAGCTTTATTCAGCTTTCCAATGATGTATAAATCTCAGATTCCAAAAATTGACCCTTATGACTGGTTTTGTGGTCCAGGGTCACATCTTATAGCTGTACTTTATGCATTTTATGAATACACATTGTTCTAGGTCTGCCAGGGTCTAAAATATGTTATTTATTAGGTAGAAATTGTTAAAGTCCTTTCCTATCCAGTTCACAAACAATTGCATTCATGACCAACAGAGGGCGCTACACGTTATTGCAGCTTCAAGTCGCGTTATTTTGCGTCTTCCTCTACTTTTTTTACGTACACGCTCTAGTTGTCACCGAGAACTTCTACGAGTGTTAGCATCGTGTCATCAGCTTCCAAGTAAGACACAAAATAACATGAAGTTCCAGCGCACCTAAACTCATACAAACTGCGACTTATTTTTGTCGCTTTTCATTACAGGTGAACAAAGAAAGCGCGCCACGTGACACATGTCCAAAACAGACGTATCTGTGGGTAAACATTTTCCAAGCTAAAAATTGCAGTGTTAATGCGATACGAATGTGCTTGTCAATACCCAAACCCCTTTTTGAGACTCATCTTTTCAGGTCCAGTCCGTTTTTGAACCAAAACCCGTCCTGTATGTGCGCCTTGACGGACGTGAAATGAAGGTATGAAGAGTTATGAAGACCTAACTTAACTTCCGTTAAGTAAAGTCAGTTCGATAAATAAACGGTTCATGAATGAATATTTATGAATAGATTTACATGTCCTCTTTATAGAAAACTATGTGTTTGACGAAACTGCTTAAAGATATTACTTTTAATCTTGAGGCCTACACTTATGACAACCGTGGTTTTACTACCAATGAAACCCCAAAAAACATGGTTACCATAGTTAAACCATGGTAACCTCAAATTAACCATTTTTTTGCTACACCATCCATAGTTTAACCATGATATTTGTAGTAAAACAGTGGTCATACAAATGAATATGCCCCAAAACCATGGTTACTACCCTTTTACTCCAATAAAACCATGGCTAATTTTCATAGGTATACTTGGTGAAAGTCACTACAATGAATATTAATGAGAAAAGCCTTAGTAAGATATTTCCTTGCTGAAAAAACCCTTCTAAAACCAGCTGGTTGGCTGGTTTTACCTGGTTTCCCAGCCTGACCAGCTAAGGAAGTGGCCAAAACCCCTCTAAAACCAGCCTCCTGAACAGCTAAGACCAGGCTGGATGACCAGCTAAAAGCAGCCAACCATCTTAGGCTGGTTTTAGCAGTTAATAAATTACAGCATACAGTATAAGCATGAGGTAATATGTGTTGAATCTGAAGTTATTTAGACTTATAATAAGTTATTATAGATTTGTTATATATTGAATATATATATATATATATATATATATATATATAATGTTAATACATTAATAAGGTGGAGAGCGGCTGTTAAACTTTTTTTGCTTTAGATAATAGATAGTAACAGTGGACAGTCCAATAATGCACTAATAGTTGTGATTTCGGTGATACATCCATGTCATAATATCTAGTCCAGATTAGGGTTTGACTCATCCACCTTATTTTTCCCATAAGAGCGGGCGAGGCCATTTAGAAATCTTATGGGTCTGACTTGCGATCTCATTTGCGTTCAGCTATTTTTAGCTGTACAAAAGAGCTGGTTTTGCTTTTTGATATTGCAAAGTGGTGTCTTACCGTATTATATTAATGTATTCTCTTAATTATGAACACACTGGTTTGCAATGCAAACATTTTACCATTTACTACACGTTGTTATTCTTCTTGTCATTTCCCTATAGCGGCTAATGAACCGGAAATCTTATCCATAAGGTTACTTCCGCGTAGAAGAATAAGGTGGATAAAACAAATTGAATGTTTGAATGTTGACTAACTAATAGCCAGTCTGTGAGTGTGAGTGTGTGTGTGTGTGCGTGCGTGCGTCGTGAGTGGAAGTGTACGAAATGCAGTCACTAATGTAGTCAAACAAACCTGTGTATGTGTGTGGGTGTAAATGAAGCTGGGGAAATGATGGTCAGTGATAGTCATGGGCATGACGTGGGTAAACATAACTACAGATGATAGCAATCCGGTTGTTAGGTTTGACGTCACGTGTCTCCGGGTCCAAATGCTCCTTTAGATCCCAAAAGCAAACAACACAAACAGTGCTAATATACACTCGTGCTGTACTGTAAGTACTGCCAAAAAGAACATGATTTTAACCTTTATCTCCATCCCAAAATCTCAGTTGTCCAGATGGATTTAACTTTTGTGAATTGTTAAAACATTGCTATCTGGGACACTGTGATCTGGAAGACTGTCGTATACACACTGAAGTTTTGAAAACATGAACAGTGCTCATAAAAAGCCGTTGCGATAATAATCTCAATTAAAACGGAGCGGAGGCTTGGACTCGGAAACAGTATTTAATACATCACGACTTAGCAAGTGGATAGGGAATGGTGATTAGCGCTCTGACCGCTGGTCTCCCCTTGTTGAATTAGAGACTGTAGGATGGACTGATATTTTCATATGTACAGAAAGTGCATCCATAAATGTAACGTAAATGAAAACTTAGCAGAGAGAGGGGTAGGTGCGGGTGAGCCGTGTCTCCACCTCAATGAAGCAAATTGTGCATAGTTTTGGAAAAAAGTTTGACCATATATGTAGAGGCCCATCACATGCAGCTGATTGTCCTTGTGAAATGCATAACAGAAGTAGTACTTTTTTTTCATCCATGAGAAACATTTCTGTAGCTGAAGTATCAATGTCTAAAAATACATACATACATAAGTTACGTGCACATGCATTGTACGAAGAGCATAGCTGCATTCCAAATGACCTGCTATACATGTACTTATGCGCTATTCACTCAGTCGTGTACGTGTGAATTATATAAGGTTATTTTGTTATTCATCTTCGCAACACATCGCTCCTCCCTCTCCGCTGTGTAATGAAAGCTGCAATAGTTGAGTAGTATCCAAGATTCCACTTTTTTTTTATTTGGTTATTTAAGTGCTTTACCAGTTAATTTAACGTGCACTTTATCTTTTTGTGCATAAAATCGTGCATAAGTACATGAATTGGGATGCAGCTTATATGAATGTATTGAAGGGAGAGTTTACCCCAAAAATGAAAATGACCCCATGACTTACACGCCCTCAATTACTATTACAAGAGCTCGTCACCTGGCGATAAGCACTGTTATTCAACGAAATTGATGTTAAATATTGGGATAGTCTTACAGATCTGAAATAGGGATGACATTTTTGTGGGCGGTTTAAGTAGCAGTCTATGGAGCCGTGGAATAAAAGAATCAAAAAAGGCAAATTGGAATTTATATTTGTAAAATTTGTAAAAATGTTGTAAAATTTATTCTTGCAATTCTGAGATTATGTCTTACAGTTCTAATAAAGAAAAACAAGTGGTCATTCTCTCTTTTCTCCTCGGCTAGAAGAACAGAATAGAAGTTTATCCCACACTTTGGCTTTTTTCCCTCAAAACTGACAAATTGACTATTTTTGAGGTAAATGGAGTTATAAAGTCCAATATAGGAGGTATAAACGTGGATTTCAGTTTTTATCCATAGTTTGTCTGTTTAAACATCTGCGTTTAGCTTCAAATGGCGTCTTTGATGGCAGTATTCTATAAAAATTGTTTGCATTGTGATTTTGACATCAAAAGACACAAAACTATTATTTTGTGTTATTCCATGGATTTTACCCAGTTACCTCCACTTGTTACCAGTGTTTTTCTGCAACCACTATGCACGTAGCTACAAGTGACGTAACTGTGACGTCTACTATGAATCGGTCTATACTTAGTATATAAGCAATGCAGTTTACATGTACAGTTTATTTATTTTGTTTACTAAGGTAGTTGTATATAAGTTTTAGACAAATACAATTGGAGTTATATGAAAAAATGTCCAGGCTTCAAAATTTTAACAGCCATTCACTGCCATTATAACGCTTAGAAGAGCCAAGCCATTTTTGAAATAAATGTGTGATTTTATTTGTCTGAAAGAAGAAAGTCATATACACCTAAGATGGCTTGAGGGTGAGTAAGTCAAGGGGTAATTTTCATTTTTGAGTGAAATGTAGCTGTGGGGCGAATCGTGCCAGGGACAGCGATGCAAAATTGACAGGAATTAGAATGAAACGATTTGAAATTACCGTTTATTACGGTTACATTGCATTTATTTTTTAGCGGATGCTTTTATCCAAAGCAGCTTCCAAATTGAGGGGTGAAAAGCAGAAAGGCGTAAGTGCAATTTCCCCAACTTTGCAGGAGGACCAAAACAGAAATGTTAGTTTGATTATAGTTTTTAGTTTGAGATTATAATTATATTATGGTTTGATCTGACTTTGTGCGCCGATTTGAATCCTTTCTAATAAAAATTTGTACACTCATGGATGACGGTGTACTTTTGCCAGTAGAAAGAGCTCATCAAGAGCTTAGATTTGAAATATATATCCATTTCACCCAAAACGTGACTTGCGCCCTTCCGGTTTTCACCCTTTGGTGAAAAAAGACTTTTCTTAAGGATGCGATAACACGAGAAGCGCTAGCGAAACAAAGGTTTAAGTTGTTTGTTTTAAGTTGTTGGGTTTGTCCAGATGGGGTTAGGATCATTCCACCAGCAAGGAACAGTGAATGAAAAGGTCCTGGAAAGCGAGAGCTTTTCCATGCGGATTTCTGAAAATTCAAATAATGAGCGGCCAAAATAAGCAAATAAGGAATGGGAATGTGTTAGTTTTGCTTCTTAGTTGTTTATTTGAGCAGCACTTGGAGTATTTACTGCTTGTTTGCACGTTCCAGGTGGACTTTCAGTGTGAGCTTTAGCGCAGGGGATTTTGTGCAGGTTACATCATAACCAAACGCGCCATACGTGCCGTTACTTACATTATACGTGACCGTGGACCACAAAAGCTGTCATAAGATCGGTACATCATCTGAATGCTTTCCAATAATAAGTGTAAAAAAAAGTATTCCATCGATGTATGGTTTGTTAGGACGGGACAATACGTGGCCGAGATACAACTGTTTGAAAATGCGTAACGTGAGGGTGTGAAAAAAGGAAAAAATGAAGAAAATCATCTTTAAAGTTGTCCAAATGAAGTTTTAGCAGTGTGTTTCAGTAATGAAAAATGAAGGTTTGATATATTTAGAGTTGGAAATGTACAAAATACGTTCATAGAGCGTGACCTTTACCTAATATCCCACAGATTTTTGGCCTAAATAAAAAAAAGGATATTTTTGAGCCATACAGCGTATTGTTTGCTACTTGCACAAATGTGCCCGTGCTGCTTAAGACTGGTTTTGCGGTCCAGGGTCACATATATACAGTAGGGGGTGTGCAATATGCAATGAAAAGAATGAAAGAATATAAAGCGAATATGAAGATTTTGGTCACATGATCAACTCAGTGGTCTGTCAGTGTTTATTTAGTTTTTTCTTATATTAGTTGTTACCTTGTAGGACAGGATTTTTAATTAGGGAAGTTAGTAGAAATTTTGTTGTGCAGGAAGGGTATCCGGCGTAAAACGGGCTTTGCGGATCGCATCGCTGTGGCGACCCCTGATAAAGGGAGCAAGCCGAAGGAGAAAAAGAGAGAGGGAGAGAGAGAGAGAGAGAGAGAAAGAGAGTGTGTGAGTTGTAATTTAGTTGTATTGCTCAGTAAGTTCCAAAATAGTCTTAAAAATAAACATGATAAAATCTTGGCTAGGGAGGGGGGGGGAGTTATGTTTTGACATTTTGCCATATTACCCACCCGTAATTACAGCAAATAATGAGAGCAAGTCTGTGGCATATTAAGATGTTTCTTTTATTTATTTATTTTTTTTTATTTATTTATTTAGAGTCTTTGGCTGGTTTTGGTACGGGCTGTTCTCCTCTGGTCCCCAGTTTTTCAGATTTGGTTCTGTCTTAAGACAGAGATGAAAGAACAGATGTTGGCCAAGTACACGTGGCTTAGTTACGATAAGTGCAACCAGGGTGGAGAGAGAAATGAATCCACAACTATTGCGTCAGACACGAAGCATCCGAAGCGTCCTCGGAACGGTCAGACGTCTCACATTTGTTCAATTAGCGGTTGTTGGCGGATACCATTAACCAGCGTAGCTCCGACGAAGTCAGTTTGTGCTTTTTGTAATTCACTGTCATTTGTGTGTAGCATCTCGTGCAACGGCTCCACGACTCTTCTTTCTCGCTCGTGAAGATCGTACTTTACCGCGAGCCAAAAGGAATCGCTATCATAATTCAAACAGTAATCATCGTAGGTTGAAATACTCATGAATGTTTCCTTCAGTAAATGTCAGTTGTGTGTGGGATGTAGTTTTGATCTGTTTGATTGACTTGTACGTAGAGCTCAAAGCAGCAACGAATGCAACTTTTTGTGCAGCAACTTTAGTAAAAAGTAAACGTCCGGCATGTTTTGCACCACTACCTGTAAAATGAGCTGCTAGGTCAGCACAAAACTAAATGTTAAGATATTTACAGTAGCTGAAGTGTGCCCAATAATATGTAAAAAAGAATGATGAACTTTATGCAATTTGCAGCGTTTACACCGTAGCACATTTCCTAAAACTATGCGTTTGGAAGGATCCAACGGAAAATCAGTTTGGGGCTAGCTTGATAAAAAGATGATAAAAAATAGCCAACAATCAGGTAAAGGCGTCAACTGCCTTTTTTCTATTTGACAACGTTAATCAAGATTTTGACATGAAAAAAACATATTTAGAAGTACTAGGTTATTTTCTGGCCTGATGTGGAAGCAGGCGTGGACGGTCTTCTGTGGAGGCTATGACATCATAAAGCGGCACATTCTGTTCACAACCTGTTTTAGAAGATTGGCTTGAATACAAGCTGTTTTTAGAGTAGAGAGAAAGTTTTGAGTTGTGAAAGCTACAGGCTGTAGTACAATGTCCTCTTACATGTCAGCAGATCAAGGGAATTTTGATTAGTCAATGTAGGGACTCCTTTAAATGACGTAAGTTTTGAACGTAATTGATTAAAAGTCAAAGGCCTCTTAATAGAGGGCCGAAGACTCCACAGTAAGTGTGAACGTGAGTTTTTTTGCAATCCGTTTTTAATAACAGGGTCACGACACAGAGATTGCGGTCCGAGATCCACCATCTTTGCACAGAATGCGAAATACGAACGGGGTCAGTACAGTCAGGGAACGTCGGCATCCAGCGCTGTTACTTAAGCAAGAAATATTTGGAAAGGTTAAAGTTTACTAACGCCAGAAGAGTCCGCGTGCCTCTTTCTCCATAAAAATGCTAATCCAGACGCACGTCCGTCCCGAAGAGGGGGAGGCGAAGCAATTACTAAAGCATTAGCGCGATAGCGGGCGTTCCTCTCTCGGGGCGAGGGCCGTAATGACCACGGAGGCGTCGCTTTATTAATATGCAGGCGAGCCGTAGCGGAGTCCCTGCATCCTCCAGATAGCAAAGCCTTCTGTCCGCCAGGCTCTGATCGGTTTTCCGAACGCCTCCCGATTTCCTGCGGTGCCAACGTGAGGCTCGTTGTATTGACAGAGGAGCGAAATCACACAGCGGGAAACGCTGGGCGAGTACCTTAAAAAAAAAAAGCAGGATGAAGACGGCAGGTTGAAAGGTCAACCCCACAAAAAGTAGTATTTTGCATGAAATAAGGCAACAGACGAAGAAACAATGTTGCGCCTTAAATTACAGTCCTATTTCCCGTCAGTTAAAAGCACAGTCCACCCAAAAATGCAAATTGTTGTAATTTACTCTCCCTCATGTTAGTCCAATTAGACGTAGTGGTGTAGGACATAAAAGAAGATAATTGTGATTATTGCATTGTAAACGGGAGTATGTTTTTGTATGTATTTTGATTTGTTTTTTTTTTTGTTTTTGTTTTTTTGGGTCCGTACAATGTAAGCCAGTGGAAAACAAAACGACTTGGTTAGCAACATTCCTAAAAAAAAGATTGTTTTTGTATTCTACAAAACAAAAGAAGAAAAAGAATAAGAAAATATGTAAATGATGACAGAATTCCTTTTCATATTTGAATAACGTAATTGTAAATAGGAAGGGATTATTGACGTAACATCGTGTTGACGTATTTGTGTAACAATGTTTGTATAGAGCATAATTTCAGTCTTTAAAAACTGTATTATTAGCAAATGTGATGGAAAAAAGGCAAAATAGCTGGTTTGAAATGAGTTTTTCCTCATAACAGTAATGGAAAAAGTTACTAGACAAAAAGAAATGTCATGAAAGATTTTTATTAAGTTTTATTTCATCTTCTGTACATGCATTTTGTAAAGCAGGGGGATACAGATATCTCCCACCCCAATACAGTCCACCAAAAAAAGAAAACCACCAAAAAAAAAAAAAAAAAATACCCCCTCAAATAAGTTTACAGAATACATTTCATTAGCACTGTGGATTAGCATCGATGTAGATATGAACCCAAAGTAGTGACCTTGCAAGAACAATTTAATGTAAAATAATAAACGCCGCGTCGCCGTCTTTATCGGCCACTAGATAACAGTCGAACCCGCTTAATAACGCGTCCGATCTATTTGGTTATTTAGAAAAGGCACAGCAGCGGCCTAAGCTATACGTGGCAATAACCGTACACGACGAATAGCTACATCTATTGATACCGAGAGTTTAAACAACTTGTAAACATTTGAACAGCGTGTAAAATGCAAAAATCAGACGATAAGATAATATTCATTCGAGCATTCGCAAGCTCCAAGCCAGAGAAACGTCGGTAGCGTCACGCTCTCCGAGGCCGAAACACAGAAGGGTTCCCAGCGCCGCCAAGAGCCAGGGAGGATGGGTTACTCCGTTTAAAAGGAATCCACGAGTTTAGAGGCGGGCTCCCGTCTACAACAGGCACTTTTTGAACCGAAGCGTAACGGTAGCGACGCGTGTTAATAAGACAGAGTTTAAACGTAAAGGCATCCGTGGCCACTTTTAAGCGACGGACGAGCCCTCGAAGCGAAAATCCGGTAAAAGCAGAGCAAAAGAAGGCGCGCGTCGTCCCATCGTAGCAAAAACCGGAGTCGAGCAATTTGAGCGTAAGAACCCCCGCGAGCCAGAAGAGCGGAAAGCAAAGAAATTTGACGCAGCACCGCGTACATTCAAAGGCATTTCCTGTTTTCGTTGTCCCGCTTAAGCCTTAAAAGACAGTTGGGCGCAGCCTATGTACACACACATTTACATTAAATAGAAGGAGAGTTCCATTTGTCAGCCTTCGTAAAAGCGGAAGGCCTCGAGCAACAGCGCGTCGGGCTGCTCGGTGGGCCATCCGTAGATACGTAAGAGCAGAGCGGGACACGTAAAGGACAGAGACGAGAGGCGGCCGCGTCGTTTAAGCAAATCCCTCCGGCCGCCGCGGCGAGACGCAGACTCCGTTCGAGGCGTCCTCCGGTGGCCGGTTCTACCTGGTGAGTTGTCCGACCACTTTGAGCAAGGTCTTGTTTTCCTGTTTGAGCTGCTCGTTCTCGTCTTCGATATCATCCAGATCCTGAAAAACAGGTAAAAAATGTAGAGACAGCATTAATCTTTGTTAAGAAAGGAAAGGCGTTATCGCAAAGGCAAAACGTTTCCCCCGGCGCACGCGAGCGGCCTCGAGTCGCTGCGGTTAAAGCGCGTAATCCAATCGGTAGAAAAGATGAGTCGCTTTATACGAAGGGCTTTAAAAGAAGCTGTAAAACGTAGCGAAAAGCGGCGCGTCCCGTCGAGCGTGTTTGAGATGTATTGTTTTCCTGAACGTCTGACTTTGGTTTGACAGTAAATGTCGGAAGGTCACAGAAACACGGGAAACGTCGAAACGCAATAATTGTGTGTAAAATAGACACGTAGCTGTTGTTGATGAATAAATGTTTGATATGTAGAATGTGAAAAGTAGAAGTAAGTGTATTTTGATGACAGCTGTAAGGGGTTTGCGAAAGTAGGGTATTTACGTAGGTTTTATTTTAGCGAGAGCGTCATTTGAAAGCTCTTTGACATGGAAAAGGTTTGAAATCCCCAGCCTACATGGGTTAGTAGGTGTGAATACGAAGGTTGTTTTGAAGGACAACATAGGGCAGGATGTGAAATATTGTAGGGATATGAGTTTTGCGGCCATACGGGCTAGGCGTACGATGCATTTTGTGGTTTGTTTGCAAAAGAATGTTGTTTTCGGGAGCTAAAAAAGGCAAATTAGAATAGGGGTTGGAAGGCGCAAGCGGTGCGACGACTCCAAAAAGCGCGGGTGTTGTAATTTGGCAGTTAATCCTGTCCAATTTGCGGTCGAGTAGTGAAATGTGGCGTCGTGGGCCAGCCTGAATGTGAAGTAATATCTATCTGTGTGTAAAAAGAGGGGATTTAGTTAGCACTTGTAGTCCACTTAAAGCCAGTAGCGTACGAAAGACGGGTCGAAATAGCTTTGAGTAAAGCGTTGGTAAGATCAGCGTAAGATGTAGTAAAGAAGGAACGTTTGCAAACGAAGCGCAAAAGTAGCGTGTGAAAACGGAGCGGTTGAAGTAGATGATGGAAGCTAGGGCTGTTGTTTATTTCTTTGAAGGTTGAAGTCAGATTTTTGCTCCAAAGGGAAAGCAGAGCATGAAATGAGTTGTCTGATAATAATAATAATAATAATAATAATAATAATAGGAATAATGCTATCAGTCTTAGCAACGTCAGTTTTATATGGTAAAATGTATTGTGAGGCAGTTTTTTGATTGAATGAATGAATGGGGTTTTTTTTAGTAAAGCATTAAGGTCTCCCACAGTAGCAAGCGAACATTTGAAATGATGATAAACAGTTAAAAGCACACACAACGGTACCTGAATAGCATGGTAAAAATGTAAGTACACGGTCGTATCGGTAGGCTATTTGTATAAAAAAAAACGGTAGCGTACAGCTTAATCATACATACATAGCATTACTCCTTTAATGAAATTCAGCGCGGATATCCCACATCGCCGCCACGGCGCAGCGAGCGTTACTACGGTAAAGAGATGGAAAAGCCTCCTGAGCGTGTGGTCGCACACGGCTTTAAA
>JAHKKF010503848.1:0-14861 GCA_019740295.1 Labeo calbasu
AGAATTTTTAACCAAAGTATATTATAGACTTTTCATTAAGACCCTAAAGAATCATATCAACTTGTGGAAAATGGGCATCCGATGACCCCTTTAAATGTAGTAGCTACTTGATCTTTCTGCTTATTAGGCTGGGATAGGACAACGTGTTTTACCAATGTGACACACTTCTCCTTTAAATAGCAAACAAATATAGAAAACATAAAATATCTCGGTTTCGATGCTTTTTGTGGGTTTCTCTGACCTGTAGACCTGTAATCCCCATTTAATGTGAAAACAGAAGTATTTTACAAGGTGGTGATTTCGTATGGACTTTTACAATGTGATTCGTATGAAAATGTGATTTTTAGAAAATATGTAAGCATGAAGCTACTACCCTAAACGTAAACTCAATGGGGTGTAAGCATAACAAACAGAAAAGGACTAATTAGCCACCAATTCTGCATGTATGTAGGTTTAAATGTAAATATATTTACAAATTTACTTTTTCACATTATACTTATGACTGTTGGGGAAATTCTGTATTTCAAATATATACTAAAGTATCAGCAGAGCTGAGATAAGCACATAATTTATTAGCTTAAAGAGATCAAATTACCCAAAGTATTTCCATACAAGGAAAAGGTATGTGTAAAAGAGTGATGATGAGCGATGTTCAAATTCTGTGGAATTCTGTTGACAAGCATTCCATGCAGGTTTGCTTATTGCCAATATCCGTTAATGCAAATGAAGGGTACACCCGATTAAACATGGATAAAGATGACATTCAAATAGCCAAATGAGATGAAAACCAGTCACCTCTGCTGCATTCTACTATTTGAGAACTAGGGTCAAAACATTCAGTGATCCGACTGTGATCTCCAGGATGCAGTTGTCAAAAGAGGGATGTGTTCTGATGTTTCAGGAAAGAGACTGGAATGATATATGACACCGTTTTACCCCATTCAAGGAAATTAAGATGACTTTTTGTATCAAACATGATTACCTACAGATTTCTCAAAGGTAAATAATAATGCTTATGTTACCAAATGTTTGTTAATATGTAATGATGTTACACACATCTTAGGTAAAAGTGTTTTCTTTGGCTCTTTTGCTTTTTTTGGTTATTTTTGTCGCTGAACTTCCTCTTACAAAGAAAGCGAATCGCATTCCTGTGGATTAAGATAAGGAAATAAACAATGATCACATGATTTACAGTGAGCTGTTTTGCATTTTCATAACACTTTTTGGTGCTTGTGAACTTCCTTCTTCCTTGTAGGTGTAGATAGATAAATATATATTGTCAAAAAGGGAGGGAAGGGCAGAGCGAGCGAGAATGAGAGAAAGAGAGAGTAAATTTGTGCATAATTTGGCACTGAATGATGACATTCACATGGCAGAGATCTTCCCAGATTTACTATTCAAATCAAATAAACGGTCATACTCTCCTCATACATCCTTTTGTAAGTACTGGACATGAGTCATTATAGGTAAAACTGTTAATGTCTCAACAGTTGTTATATTTATATAACAGAGCTCCATAATCTCTCTTTGCAAACAGCTTTCAGCAGTAAAAGCAAACATAGCACATGCTTTTACCCACACGCAGTATATTCAGGTGGGTCATCATTACCATCAGGTAGATAGTTATTTGAAATCAGTAGTTGTAAAAATAAAATTGAATCAGTGACAAATAGCACTAAACGTTTTAGGTTGAATTTAAAGGTGTGTCTAACTAGTGGATTAAATGGATTGTAATTTCAATACGTACTTCACATGGCAGTTAAAACTGTGCCATCAGTCACAATTAAAATAAAAACAGAAACTATTTCACACAAACATTTTATATTGTGACAACAGCAGGTTTCCCAGGTTGTTAATGTATAGTTAACATAAAATAGTCACGTATGTGGTATTACCGGTTAATCTTCATCTAAAACTATTAAAAACTTTCTTCCTTTCTTTTTTTTTAATTATGATGCAGCTCCTATTAATTGAGAGACTACAGTATTTGTGTATTTTAAAACTTCGATTGCAGGATTATTTAAACTGTACAAGTTAGTGAAACCAATAAAGTGAACATGTACATATTCCCTTACACTGACGGTTATTAAAAAGTAATAAATTTATAAAATTACAAATTATGGTCCCACTGGTTGCATGGGAAATGTTTTGTATTTATCATTATTATTATTATTTTTTTTCACAGCATCAAAAAAACAAAAAACAAAAAAAAACAAACAAACAAACAAAAATATATATATATATATACACACACACATATATATATATATTTTTTTTTACTTTAATTATAGCACTTTAATTAGTGAGGGTAGTGAGATGATGTGTACCAAAAGCCCACATTTATTTTTTATTGTATTATTACTTTTTTATTACTGTTTAAGTGACAAGTTTATTTTGTTATTTTTTCATTGCATTTGCCAGTACAACACTGAGAACGTATTTCCTGTTCACATTAATCATTCTAATGCATTGGCAGGATATAAACATGTTGCAAATTGCTACTTGGACACCATGACATTTGATTCGGTAACATGATAATGTCTATGGAACATCTTTGCGATGCTATAATTAAAAATCTAAGACCATCTCCTCTGAAGAGAAAACATGAAACTGTACAAACTCACTGACAGTGTCTTTGAATTTGTTCACATTAATATAGATATTAGAAGACATAAAAGTGTTATGATTACACAAATACCTATACGCTCATTTGAAAACAGTGGATAAAACATCAGCATAATATATTATAATAACTTTCATCATTGTGTTGAATTGCCTCAATTTTTTTTATAATATTCATTATATATATATATATGTACACACACACACACATATATTATGTCAAGACTTTGACATACTTTGACACGGACAAATGCAAATCGTGACTAATTAGTGCAAAGAACTCGCTCAACAGTGACATGACAAAAGTCTTTTTGCATAGAGGGAAAGATGTGAGATGTCATTTGTACATTCAAATCTTCAAAATTCACAAGCTCAGTTACATAGCAGAACCAACCTGATATGAAATATGTAACATTGAAACACAATTACATATGAAGTCCAGTACTGTGGTAAGTTTCAAAAATTGCAATGCGTCACAGAGTCAAAACAGTTGTTAGTGTTTGACGTAAGCACTGTAATAAAAACATATTGGGAGATTCCCACCTCTAATAATGAAAGAAAGAAATAAAACAAAAAGACTGCAGAAGACAAGGAATCACACTTACTACTATTTGAATTGATTCTGTGGTGGAGCTGATTTGAATGAACAATTAGCAGCAGACTTACTAACTACTAAATTACTTTGAACATTGAAAACAGGGTTGTTCCCTAATGACTGCAATTACATGCAACTATATTTAGAAAAATTCTGTAGCCTTCGAGCCAAGGTACTGTACAGTTTGCTACACGTAAAGAGCAACAATTGATGCAATGTGCATCAACCTCTTAAAAAAACATTAGACACACATTTGACTTTGTAGTCATACATAGTTACCACACGTACTATGTGATAAGTCATTTAGGTTTCTGAGACTTTTAAGAGCACAAAATAAAGGAAATATAAAAACACCAGAGCTACGCCCTCAGAAGATAAAAAAATACAATTTAAAAAGATTTGTACCTTTAAAAGGTACAATAGCTTGTCAATGGGGCATTACCCTTAAATGGACAAGTCTGTAGCTTATCTACCCCACAAGGATACGTATTAATAATAGGCACATTTAAAATAGTAGTAAGTAACAGTAGTAGTAATGGGTAGTTTTAAAGTGCTAATATGAAATTTTAGCAGTAAAAAAGTACAAAGTTCAGGGAGTGTCCCAGTGACAACCTGTTGTACCTTTCAAGAAACAAGTTTGTATCTTATCTCCTCCTAAAAAGCCACATATTACAACTTTAGAGTAGTAATAACCATCTTTGAATGAACTTTGTAGTGGTAAAAACGTTAAGGGACTTCCCCAGTGACAAGCTGTTGTACCCCTAAGGGACAAGTTTGAGAACTTGCGGTACCCTTAAAACCCTTAAAAGGTGCATATTACAACCTTAAAGTAGTAATAGGTACCTTTAAACTATTACTATTTAGGGGTAAAAGGTACAGAATTTGGAGATCACTGCAGTGACAAGCTGTTGTACCTCTAAAGGGACAAGCCTGTACCTTCTCTACACCTAAAAGGTGTATATTGGTACCTTTAAAAGTACTACTATACAATTTTAAGGGTTGAGGGAGTGCCCTAGTGACAAGCTATGGTACCTCTAAATCAACAAGTTTGTACCTTATCTCCCCCTAAAAGGTCTATACTAGTACCTTAGATTTGTATTAGGTACCTTTACTGCAAACTTTCTAGGAGTTGAAAATGTACCCCTAACGGTACAATTTTTGCACATTTCTTCTGAGAATGTAGAGACTCTTTCTTTTGAGAAACTTGGCATGCAGTTTTTTTTTTAATGGTCCCAAAGTTTTAATGAATCAGAAGAACTCTCCCATGGACTTGAGTTTGAGAACCTCTGCAGCAAGCTGCTGTGCATCTTTCAGCTGCGGAAACATTTCCATAACTTTGTTTACATGATGCGGGTTAAAGATTGCATGAAGCTTCTTCCTGACCTCCTCTCTTTCTTCCTGGAAAGCACTGGACTGTGGCATGGCTGAGTGCTGCTGGCTTCCATAGCCATTGGGAGACCCGTGCGAGCTAGGACAGGGTAAAGGTTCTGGTAAACTGGTCGTCTGTGGTAAGAAGAAAGGGTAAGACCAGGCACTGTAAGCAGGAAGACTGTAACGCTGGACAGGGTTGGGCAGAGGTAGGGAGCTGTAGGCACCATAGTTAGGTTGATAGTTGGAGAAAGGATTCATGTTGTCATAGTACCGCTGGCCACCTGCAGGTAGGCCAGGATTACCAGACATCGGTGGATGACCGGATCTCATCCTATGCAACTCATCGATGCTCTGAGATGGCTCTGAGAACTGGCTTTCGTAGGATCCAAGTCCTGAGTCGGAACTGAAAATGGATGAATGGTTTGTTGGGTAAGGTGCTTGCATGCTGGTTATGTCCACAGAAGCACTGGGTTTTTTATTGGACAAAATGTCATCCCAGTACTGAAGCATAGCATTCCTGCCATCAGAGCTCTTGGGATCCAAGCTGAGCTTCTGTTCTAGTTCTTGCTCCAAGGAGGGAGAGCTGGACCCAAAACCAGTGTCATTTCTTGGGTACATTCCTCTTAGAGGCCCATTTACTCTGCTGTCCTCTTTTGAGCCAGACAGTCTGGCATTCTCTCGAAGCTCATCGGCTAGAGAACGGTGTGACTGGTTTGTGCGCTCGGGGTGGTAGAACTTGCACTTGATACCATATGTGCACTTTTTTCCTGAAGAGTAAAAAGACAAATGTGTTAGAAGGTCTACTTCGCCAGAGTTGTCCATCCTTGGTCATCTTCAGGGGTAGCCAATGCCGGTCCTGGACAGCCACACTCCTGCAGAGTTTTGCTCCAACCTTAATAAAAAAAAAAATTCACCTGCCTGTAACTTTCCAGTAACCCTTAGACCTTGATTATCAGTCTGTTTGATTAAGGTTGGAACTGAACTCTGTGAGACTGTGGACCGATATTGGCCACCCCTGCTTCCTTCTACATTGACATTGCTCATGCTCCTTGTACATTGACATTGAGTGAATTCTTCAATCCTGCTCGTGGGGAACCATACTCCTGCTTCAACACATCTGCCTAAGATTTCCAAGTAATCCTGAAGACCTCAATTCAGGTGTATTTGATTAGGGCTGGAGCTAAACTCTGTAGGACAGTGGGTCTCCATGAGCAGGACTGAAGACCTCTGATATAGAGTTAGGTCAAATACTAGGGCTGTCAATTGATCAAAAATATATAAATAAATGAATTACAGATTTATTAACAGGCTCCTATTAAGCTTGATCCCACCCTTAAGTGTTTAATATAGCTGTTTGTGCATGTAAATCAGGAGTGTAAAAACCTGTTCCTGGAGGGTCACTATCCTGCAGAGTTTCGATCCAACCCTAATTAAAGACTCACTAGAACCTTTCAGGAAAATGTGTTAGGGCTGGTTGAAGCTAAACTCTACAGCAGGGATCCTCAAATCTGGCCCACAACAACCTTCCTGCAGAGTTTAGCTTTAACCCTAATCAAACACACCTGAGCATGCTAATCAGTGTCTTCAGGATCATTAGAAAATTACAGGTAGGCGAGTTTGATCAGGGTTGGAGCTAAACTCTGCAGTGCATTGGCCCTCCGGGGCAAGATTTGAGGAACCCTGCTCTACAGGATGTTGGCATTCCGGGAGCAGGATTTGGTCTTGTTTGTAGTCCTGCTATTATGTTCATGATTTAGCTACATCACCATGTTACACATGTACACAATGCCCACTTACTGGCAACTTTGGCCAGCCTTCAGGCCTTCAGTTTGTTATGTCGAACAGATGCTGTTTGGACATTGTGTGGACCTCCAATACCAATGCCGTAGTTACTAAAAACATTGTACTGTTTAATAATAATAATTCATTACATTTATATAGTGCTTTTCTAAGCACTTTACATTGTGAGGGGGGTATCTCCTCATCCACTAGCAGTGTGTAGCATCCACCTGGTTGATGCAACGACAGCCATAGTGATGAAGCCAATCAGAATATGGGGATTGTTAGGACGCCATGATGGTCAGAGGCCAATGGGCAAATATGGCCAGGAACCTGAGGTCACACCTCTACTCTTTTCGAAACTCTGTTGCCTAGCAACAGTTCTAGTTGTTTTTAATATTCTGTTGCTAAGCATAATATTGCTATTCATAATTGTTGGCTTTAAAGCATCATGAACTATTAACATTTCAGTGAGTGTTTCAGGCAGAGGTTGAAAAGAATTGCTTTTTGAACTTTAAATCATGTAAATGTATTCCAGCAGACCCCACAAATAAAATTGTGAAATGGTAAATTAGCACAATATGGGAACTTTAATCCATGTAGTTACCATTAAATCACATATCAGCATTTGCTAAGAAAAGGCTTCCAACTGAAGAAGCTTTAAAGGCATTGCCTTAATGTGGCAGTTGAAAGCAGACTTTACAATTTGTTTGGTAAGTCAATATAGTGTTTTGTTTTGTTTTCTTATCATTGAGCACAAGCTTATCGCTGACCTACAGGGTGTTATATCCGGCTTAAATGTCTTTGATGCCAGGGAAATCCATTATGACGAAATATGGAATGAGTCATTGGGCATGATTAATGACGTCCACTTTTTATTGGGATATATTTGTATAATTAATTGCACTGAACTAACACCTTAAACTGACAGCCCTAGAAATGAATTTTAATTAGTAGTTTGTGGTTGATATGGCATATACAGAATGACAGAAATTGCTAACTACTTACCATATGGACAGAGTTGTCGCTTGTGGTCAAGCAACATTGCTTTTTTCCTAAGAAAATTATCTAAATTGGGTCCATGACGGCCGAGAGGGTCATCGGGTGGCATGAACCTGTGTGAGATGGTGGTGATGATGGTTAAGTAAATGAATAGGAATAAGAAGAAGTATTACAAACGGCATTAGCAGCTCCTGAAGAATAGCTGAAAGAACGTACTTGTCATTAACAAAGGAGTACATAAGCAATCTCTCCTCAATGCAACGTTTCCACTCCGGACGTTCACTTTGCAGGTCACGATACGTGTCGTTGGACACTATAATGCCGTCCAGGTCATGAGCTAATTTGACAATAAAGCGATCGTCGTAGCAGACCACGCGCTTTCCTCCGACCCTTCGTGAAGGTGTGAACACAAGAATCTTCTTCCTTTCCAACTCTTCCAAAATATGCTGATCTGGATATAAAGACAAACATTTTGAAATGAAGGCTGTCTTTCTCATCGCCATGGGACATTATTTACCAGTCGCTGATACAGTAGCTGACAACTGGACCATAACACCCATCAAGTTGAAACAATTTGACAGTTATTATAGACAACTCCTTCAAGCAGTAACTTATTTGATGCAATTACCCTTGCTTGACCAGTTTTCTACATTACAGATACAAAACAAATGGTTATTTCCACAAATTAACATTTAATATCCACCAAAGGTGACCATATCAAATGCTATTTCAGGGAGGTGGTACACTAAAACATTCCAAAGAATACAGGCCATTACTGTGAATCAGAAAAGAGGCAATAATTCATCACACAGCACCAGACTCGATTAAAGATTCACAGTGAAACTGTAGGTGATAAGGAAAACTCTTGAACTTCCTGGTGGGGAATTCCCAGTGAGACCTGCAGGAAACTTAACTCTTCCTTATTCTTCTCGGTTTGTTATTGCCGTTCTTGCTTGAATTGATTTAAGGAATCTGAGCAGGGGTGTTCACAACAAAACAGACAATCTTAGTTGTTTATGCCCCTGGACTACCGCCACACCAGCACCTCTGGGCTGTTAAAACTGAACCTGAATGTTTCTAAAGTCCTAAAACAAAGGTCAATCTCTACTAGTATGTTGCATAAAGGGACTGTTTGGCAACAACAAACTAATGAACAACAAATTGTTACAATTTTACAAAATGATGTAGTTGTTGAAATTACAACTAGATGAGAAGACCATGTTATTCTTTGCAATGTGAAAATGTGAAACCTTATAATAACGCAAAACAAAGGCAAAAGCTTCAGCTTTACAACAATGTACTGATGTCAGTGAGTTTTTTTATAAGTTTTTTTTTGTTTTCGTCTCTCATGTTCACCAAGGCTGCATTTATTTGATCAAAAGTATAGTAAAAACAGTGATATTATGAAATATTTTTACAATTTAAAATAGCTATTTTCTATGTTAACATATTGTAAAACGTGATTTTTTCCTGTGACTAAATCTGGATTTTCGGCATCATTACTCTAGTGCAGGGGTCACCAGACCCGGTCCTGGAGGGCCAGTGTCCCTGCAGAGTTTAGCTCCAACCCTAATCAAACACACCTGAACCAGCTAATCAAGGTCTTCCTAGGTATACTTGAAACTTCCAGGCAGGTGTGTTGAGGAAAGTTGGAGGTATACTCTGCAGGACACCGGCCCTCCAGGAACAAGTTTGGTGTACCCTGCTCTAGTGTCACATGATCCTTCAGAAATCAGTATATTATGCTGATTTGCTCAAAAGTTTTAGTGTTTAGAAACCGTGATACATTATCCTTTTTTAATTTTTTTGATTCTGTGATCAGTACAAAGTTTAACACATATTTAAAATGGAACTCTTAAAAACAGTATAAATGCCTTCACTGTCTCTTTTGATAAATTTAATGCGTCCTTGTTAAATATAAGCATTTATTTCCTAAAATAAAATCTTACTGACCGCAAACCTTTGAAAGGTAGTGTATATTCACTGAAAAACCTGACAAGAACACTGCTGAAGAAAATGATTTTTATAATGTATAAGCATATATGAGTCTGTGCAGTCAGATGGGCGTTTTCGCTTTTCAGACAAACCAGTCTGTGATGACTCATTTTTACCAAAAGCGCTGAGGGAGTGTCTCTACCTGAAATAGGTACATCAGGCCTGGGCTGCTCTTTTCTCCAGGAAGGCACAAACACAGTGATATTTCTGTGTCCTCGGTCAAGGAAATAGTTAACTGCCAACTCAATCCCGCGGCAGGAAAACACTTCCTTGTTTCCATGACTGAAAGAGAATAAGAAAAATTAGTTTGGAAAAAGAGCAAATCAGTGAATATGCATGAATAGACTGCTGGTCTATAAGCATGTTAGAGGCCTTTGGTGGTTAAGTTGCTTTTTCATCATCTTACGCCTTGAACGTAATGTTTTTTAAAGGCATGCCACATTTCAAATGATTTTTAAATTTTTAAAAGTATCCTTTCAAGTCTTCTGCGAATGGCCCTTTAATTATTCTGTGTGGTTTGGCAATGTGTGTTGCCTGTCGTAGACTGCATGAACTGCTCAGATAGTTAGAAATTCCTTATCATGCATTTTATATACGGATACAGACTATGTTAATACTTTAAAACAGGGGTTCTCAACCAGGGGTCAACCATAATATAGAAGACTCCAAATGAAGGCCCACATAAAACCAAGATATAAACTGATTTTCCCATCCTCCCCTGCTGAATAACTAATGTTTTTAATTGAAGAACATGTGGGAATCATGAAGTTTGATGAATTGTGGTTAATTCATTTAACGCATCGACACTCTCAGTTCTCAGTCTATTAACGGGAAAAGTGTATTTGAATTCAGAGGGTTCATTCAGTAAAACTAAAACTGAACAGTTTGTTCCGTCGCAAATTATTTCAGCTGTGGATTGCCTATAGCAGTAACACAAACTGTAGTTGTTGACAAATGAGTGTCTGACATGTTTATAGTATTACTGATAAAGAAAACAGAGAGATAAGACAGACAGAGATGATGACAGAAATGTTTGCTTTGACTGGGAGGCTACATTCAACAATACACAGAAAAGAACAACAGCCATTTCCATTACATCATGATGTTACGGCAAATATCAGTGCATCAACTGGCTTTTCATGCATGATGTGTACTTTAAAGTGTTGTCATTTACTACCGTCTCTCTTAGACTATTTATAAGCCCTTCGTTTCAAGGAAGAATGTCTTTCACAAAATTCCCTACTGCGATCTTTGCAGAATGCATGACCAAAAATGTTGCCAAGTGTGTTGAGCATGAGGCCTTGGCCTCTTGGAAGCGAAATGGTTAAAAGAGTGCATGTTATTTGCATATTAGAGAACAGAGAGGCATGGATAAAGGGGAAGTACAATCCTTTTCAGAAGAACCAGGTCTAGGTTCAAAGCCCAAAGGCAACATGAGCAGTTCGCTATGGGAAATGGTACGTAATCTTATACTCAACGCACTAGTTTCTACTTTTGAAATGAATTATTAAACAGCTGATGTTTCTTTCAAATAAAAAACTATCAACAAGTCTGTATTTGCGCCAACATTTGGATGTGATATTTACTCTTTTAAAAATATGCTTTAAAAACAAAATAACAACAACAAAAAGACACTTATATAGTGGACCAATATTTAAAATAAATGTGGAATCAAAGTGAGACCCTTGTATAATTTGGGAAACGTTTATTCACAACCAGAGCGCAGCTGTCATGAATTTCCCTTTGTAACGGCAACTTGTCGATACCTGTTAATCTGGCAAAGACCCAAAACTTTCAAACTTCATTCTCTTTCCATTGAAAGACTAGTGATAAATCATAAAAAAAAAAAAACCAAGGTCAACAGTACTACGACCTCACCTCATTGCCACATTGCTGCCATCGATAACAATAGGCTTCAGGTCACTTTCAGGTTCAGTTGTATCTTCCAGCGTTGAGGCCTGTCCCCTAGGTGAGCCTCCTCCCCGATGGGGCAAACTGAACCCACCATCATCGCTGTCAGAGCTAGAAGAAGGCACAGCCTTTGCTCCTGAACGCACCAGCTCCCCCAGCACCGCGTTGGTGTCCGTCCCCAGGCCGAGCTTCCTTAGGGCAGCTTTCACCTCTTGTGAAGAGTAACCCAGCTTACGAAAGAAGTCCACCTTCATCTGCAGGCTACGGAGGTCAGGCCCATCTTGGCCCAGGCCAGCGGGTTGATGGTAACACCTCGACTGCATCCCGCCCTCTGTTGGATGTGTGACGTTCTCGTTTTTTTCAGTGTAGGAGCTGCTGTGTCGTCCATATGCTGCTCTGACATGTTGTTCTTGCTTCTGAGTAAGGCTGAAACATAAACAAATAAATAATAAATAAACAAGTCATTACAATGCAAGCCATAAATCAGATTAAAACATG
The DNA here is from genome assembly GCA_019740295.1 of Labeo calbasu. NCBI lineage: Eukaryota > Metazoa > Chordata > Actinopteri > Cypriniformes > Cyprinidae > Labeo > Labeo calbasu. The sequence goes on from JAHKKF010503848.1 coordinate 11,774, forward strand.
TTATACATAAATGTATAACATATAAAATGTAACAGTAGAACAAAGTATTTCTTTACACAGTAACACACACACACACATTTTTATTTGTAACTTGATTTAATCAGTTTATTCATTGTTTTGAGTCATCTTTTTTTTTCTAACTGAATTTGTAATTTGTAACCAGTTATAAAGAATGTGCAATGCATAATCTTTTTTTAAGCCACTTTTTTTTTCTTCAGTGGAAACATAACACATTATCCAATCAGAAAATAAATAAATAAATAATAATAATAATAATAAAAAACAAAAAACAAAAAAGGGCCTTTTAGAATTGGTTCTAAATTACACTAGGAATTTATCCAAAGCTTTGCTTGGAAAACTTTCCATATAGGAAAAATACACAAATACGACCCACTGTAAAAGCAGATTAATAAAAGAAAAGCATGTATAACTAATGCTCAATAAATGTAACATCACTAATACTTAATGAACATCATAATCACAGTGATGTATTAGTACAGTTCAATCTTCTACCAGTCTCCTGTCAAAAATAATAAAACAAATCATGTATGGATACTTAAAAAACATGGAAAAATAGTTTTAAGGTTGTAATTTGGAAAACATATTAGAATGTCCTTAAAAAGTTATATATGTCGTGAGTTTTAATTTTTGTGGGTTTTAATATTTCTTTGCAATATTATCAGAATTCTATGTTTTTTTTGTTTTTTTTTGTAATTTTATGCACTTATTAGAGAGTTTCCAGGCCAGTGAAAATGGTCCAGTGGATGCAAAATACATAGATATCAATCCAGTGGTGACTTACTATTTTACTATAAATGTTGGAAATGGCTTTAAATCGGTTTCCAGACTATCCACGGAGCTCAGGCATCATCTTTGAAATAATAGTAACATGTATCATATGCATATGATAAACAAAATCAGTTTATAGAGGTTTATATCAGGTCTAGCTTTCTCCTTTATTAATGTACTTATTTGCACTTGCTTTTACTAGGCATTCGATGCAGTAACGTTTTACACGCAAAGCAAGTGAGCATCTGTTTAATTAATCTGTACATTCCAGGGGTCACTTGTTAAATTATAAATGTTAATAAATGACATATAAACTTATAATATCTTCCTCTATTCCTACAACACTTTCCACGAAGAGTTCCTCATTCATTGATTGCATCACAGAAGATACACAGAGTTTAAACTCCTACAGACACATGGTTATATTACAAACATACACGACTAAACTCTAATATACTGCCAATGACGCGACAGTACAACGTTCTTCTTCTCAACAACGACGTTGTTCAAGCTTAAAGTTTGCGGGGGCCTTCAGCGGACCCCGGATAAAATACTAGAGGAACTTTTAAACCGTTTAAAGTAAGAATAATAAAGCGTTGCTTTATTGTAAAATACTGGCAGAGTGTAAAGGCCTGTCTCAGCTGTTACACAATGAACGTTTATTGAAACGTTTGCAAAATAAAACAGAATAACTTAGACCTACCATATTCTCCTAGTGATGAGTCCGGTGTTCTAAAATGCGCGTGTATGTGTGCTAGAAAGCACTGATCTTGTGTTTTATGACGTGTTTTAAAGTAACACCTTTATTCCTCTACTTCCTGCTTCAGGTGACTCGACCTGTTCCTCCTCCGGTAGAGAGAGAGAATAAGAGAGAGAGTGAGAGAGAGACTCTGCTGGGCTTATTACACTAGACAAACGACCATATTTACATAAAAAATACGGTTTAGTTTTATATTCATATTTTCTAATCTTCATTCACTTTCTTTTACATTTTCTTTACCCCGTGTTTTTTTTTCCTTTTCTTATTTTCAGTTCCTATATTTCTGTTTCCAGCACCTTATTCACTTCCTATTGCAGCATATATTTTGTACTGTTTTGTCCTTTTGTTCATTAAGGTTTGTGTTTTTGTATTATTTTCATGACAGTAAAACACAATTCCCGCATACTCTAAATTACTATGATTCATTCAGATGTTATTTTTTTTATTTTTATTTTTTTAACATTATTTATTTATTTATTTCCATAATTGTTACTATTTCTCATTAGATTCTCATTAGTTTAATATTTTTTTTTTAGCCATTTATTTTCTTAAATATTTTTGTCTTTTGATTTTGAGTTGGAATTTACCTGGATATGACAGAAAACACTTTCAAGGAAGCTTGTAAAAAAAAAAAAAATGAAAATATGATAATCAATACTGATAACCAACTGACAGGGTGGTAGACAGTTAATAAGTTAAGTAATAAAATTACCTTACTATCTTGAGATAAGCACAACAAAGTCTTATTTCAACTTTTTCTTGTTTTGCACAATTTTATTCATACAGTAAATGGGTGGAGAATTTACATGTATGGTTGTGCAACATGTCTAAAAGAAATGTGATGATATGGGAGGTGTTTTTATGAGCATACCGTATGTCATATTTTATGATCATGCCGTAATACTCTTTATGAAAGCAACTGTGGGTAACATTACACTTGAAGAAAGAGAGATAAGTATCAGACTACTGGTAAGACATGATTACGTAAGGTTTTTCTCATCTATCATGTGTTTTCATGAAGACCAGGAAAGGACAGTATTTATTTATTTAGTCTGTGAGAGCATACTGTAATGTTGTTTAGCATATACAGCATGTTAATGACACATCTGTTTATTAGGGGTGATCAAACATGTAATTAAAGGAAGCAGTAATTATGATTGACAGTATGTTATTGTACATAATGTGCATAAACTTATTTTTATGCTTCATCACCAGTGTTGGGCACGTACCTTTAAAAAGTAATTTGTTATAGTTACTAGTTACTTCTCACAAATAGTAACTGAGTTAGTAACTGAGTTACATCATTATAAAAGTAACTAATTACCAGGCAAAGTAACTATTGCGTTACTCAAAAAAAATCTAATTTAATATATCTATAAAATAAATATAAAACATTGTACACTAATCTACACTATTTTAATGTTGTTGTGGGCAGTGTTGGGAATGTTACTTTGAAAAGTTATCAGTTATAGTTACTAGTTACTTCTCACAAATAGTAACTGAGTTAGTAACAGAGTTACATCGTTATCAAAGTAACTA
>JAHKKF010503852.1:0-10033 GCA_019740295.1 Labeo calbasu
TCATTTTCAACACTAAGATTTAATACACAATCCTTCATGAAGACAGAGAATGAGAAAGAGAAAAAGAAGCCAGATGAATCTTACTGATACAGGGGGCGATAGGTGATCTGCTTTGCTGGTATCCTTTAGCGCAGCGGTTGCAGGTGATCCCAGTCACACCATCTTTGCATGGGCACTGTCCGGTCGTCTGGTTACAGGTCTTACCAGCTGCACCAACCGGATGACAATCACAAGCTGAAGAGAAAACACAAAACCAGTGGTTAGTGCTGCTGCAGGCCAATTCATATTTGCCTGATGATGCTAAAATGCTGTAGTGTGGCTCTACAGACATGTATATACTGCAAGTCATCATATATTTTTAATTCTTTTAACCTTATCTTGCAGCTGACCAAGTATATTGGATGTTGATTCAGTTACTGCTCTGTTGAAATCAGTTTAGTGAAAAAATCAATTACTCGGCTACCAGCATTCGTTTGAGAATCAGACTACCCAACTCGTGCTGTAAAAAGAATCAGTTCATAAGAGTCAATAAAAAATATTTGATTCAATAAAAATATTAATTGACTGTGTTCGTGGTGTTCGTTGTTGATTCTGTAAAAAGAATTGGCTCATACAAGTCATTTGTATGAGGCTGGACTGTTTCCGTTTAATGTTTTGAGTCATTTTTTTTTTTTCGTGAATATGACTATGGTCAATAGCTCACTGCCATTGTTACATCGGATTCAATACAGTCTACAAACTGGTAAAATATAATTTCTTTTGCTGTGAAGATGAAGATTTCACGGCAGGGGAGCGCCAGGTTATTCCCCTTTAAGTGATATCAAGTCTGGAACTTTGCCATATCACAAACTAGAACCTTCTGTTTGAAATTAGCTTGTGGAGTTTTAAGAAAAGTTATTGCCTACACCTGTGTGCGCGAACGCTCGCACACTGTGTCTGGATCCTGTCCAGACTAGTCCCATATGACTGTGTATGAGGATATGGTGGATACCCACTGTGTGCAAGCTACAGGTACCTGGCGTGTGTCTCTCTGTGTTAATACTTCTCACAATCTGACGTAGCGCTGTCACATGCGGAGGCCGCGCACCGTCTGATCAAGTTTCCAACGTAGAGACTTTTGGCAAAGCATACCCCTAGCAAAAAAGGCTGAATAATGTTCCCATTAATGACGGAACGGCGTGTACTTCAAAGGTGCTCTGGCTAAAGCTGTTAGTCGGGACGATCACACGTTAAAATGTGAGAATTTCTTTGTGCGCTCGCGCTGCCAAACGTTTACCATAAAGCTGCTTGTTTGAAGTCTCGACTCAACTCTTCCCTTCAGCCGTTTTTTATGTAGCCAGATATTCATTTGGAAATTATATGAAGTGGTCTAGCCGTAGCGAAAGCTCAAAGCTCTTGGGACTAAAAAAAAAAAGTTGATGAATATTAGAGTCAATTCTTGAATTAGTAACAAAGGCAATTGTTCGTCTCAGTCAGATTTATGTCTGCCCAGGAGAAGCTGTACACAGTCATAATAGTGCCAGAACAGAAATGGTTGCTCTGAAGAGACGAGTCACTGCGCCGTTAATCATTTGCCATTTTTCTTTTCTCTCTGTGAGTTTTATGCAGCCTCATAAGTAACTGATTAAGAACTCTCTACATACTGTAGTCATCAAATTTTCAAGCGTATCACACAAATGGCTGGCCGTCTGTCTGTCAGCTGTTCTATATCTATCTATCAGTCTTTGTCTATCTACCGTTGTCCATCTGTCATTCTATCTATCTGTCCGTCTGTCCTGTCTGTCCTATCCATCTGTACGTCTAACCATCCATCTGTTTGTTTGTCCATCCATCCATACATCTGTCCATTCATCTATCTGTCTGTTTGTCTGTCTTTCTGTCCCGTTCATCCCATCCATTCTATCCATCTATTTGTCTGTCCGTCCATCCATCCGTCTGTCCGTCCATCCATCCATCCGTTCATCTATCCATCCATCTGTCCAATCTTTCCTCTCAATTTATCTGTCTGTCCGTCCATCTGTCTTTCTATCTGTCTGTCTGTTTGTCCATCCATCCATCTATCTATCTGTCTGTCATTCTAGCTACCCGTCCATCCATCCATCCATCCATCTATCCATCTATCTGTCTGTCCATCTGTCCCGTCCATCCCTTCCATCTATTCATCTGTCCGTCCATCCATCCGTCTGTTTGTCCCTCCATCCGTCCATCCATCCATCCATGCATCTATCTATCTGTCTGTCTATCTGTCCTGTCCATCCCATCCATCTATACATCTGTCCATCCATCTATTTATTTGTCTGTTTGTCTGTCTGTCTGTCCATCCGTCCATCTATCTATCTATCTATCTATCTATCTATCTATCTATCTATCTATCTATCTATCTATCTATCTATCTATCTATCTATCTATCTATCTATCTTCCATCCATCCATCTATCTGTCTTTGTCTGTCCGTCTGTCCAATCTATCTTATCTATCTGTCTGTCTGTCCACCTGTCTTACTATCTGTCTGTCTATCTGTCCATCCATCCATCTGTCTGTCATTCTATCTACCTGTCCATCCACCCATTCATCCACCCATTCATCCAACCAGCCATCCATCCATCTGTCCATCCATCTGTCCGTCTATCCATCTGTTTGTCTGTCCATCTGTCCCATCCATCCATTCATCCTTCCATCCATCCATCCTTCTATCTGTCATTCTATCTACCCGTCCGCCCATCCATCCATTTGTCTGTCTCTCTGTCTGTCAATCAGTTGGTCTATCTCTCTATAAGGCCTATTCAGCTTCAGAGACTATTCTGCATCAGAAAACTGTCTGTAGAAGACAATTCAAAAAAACATTTTAAAATGCAAATTGGCTAAAGCAAGGTGTCTTAGAAGGCACTCTGCATATTGTTTCTGAATTTATGGCATACAGAACAATTATAGAAATCATGCTTTGAGGATAGAAAACTTTTTTAATAACAGTGTTTTTAGCACTTTCAATTGGATTTGTTTCATTATTCCCCATCACTGATGATGTAGCTGATGTTAATAAATGCTACACAAAGTGGTGGGATGCTTTGAATTTCAATGCCCACTTAACATTCGGTAAAAAGCGGCTACAGTTCTGCACTTAAGCCACCCACCAACCAGCCCACCGCCTGCTGAATTACGACACCACTCTTACGCCTTCACAGACGACCCTACAACTCTACAGCACATAATCTAAACCAGAGCTACTAATAATTCAGAAGTAGTAAGAAGAGATGCTGGGGAAATGAGCGTGAAGCAATGCGGCATGGACTGTAAGTTCTCACGGCTGTTGAAAACCCCTCTCCATGTTTAAAGGAACAGTTCACCCGAAAATGTAAATTCTGTCATCATTTGTTCACACTTATGTCGTTCCAAATATGACTTTTTCTTCAGTGGAGCGCTGGAGGAAAAAGTTTAACTTTTTTTTTTTTCCAAGCCACACATTTCCATCCAATTACAGTGATTGAGCACTTGCCTTTTAAGCTTAAAAAATGATGCAAAAGCACAATAATAGCAGTCCAAATGACTTGTTCAACATATTCTACATATGCAGTCATAACTATTCACTAATTGCCCTGCAGAGGGCAGTTAATCGCAGTGAGTCAGTGAAACTGAGAAATAAATTAGTGAACTACTCCTTTAAACCTGTTTTGTGAACTGAATCAAGTGATTCATTGAAAAGATCAGACTCAAAAGAACTATTTGTTCATTTATTTTAAATTACAGCCTTTGCAATTTGATAATCACACTAAGCCGTATAGCGATTTCAGTTTTTATTTTAATTAATCAAACAATGATATGAGGGTGAGAAAGTAATAAGAATTTTTATTTTTGGACGAGCTATTCCTAACCGTAAAGGTGAGAGAAAGAAATAGCATAGTTCTTGTGGGTGACATAATGTTTACACTGTACTCAATGAGGGATGAAGTTGTTAATCTATGATATAAAATATGAGGTCTTCCGAACTGCCACTGACAATGGTTCTGGGTCCAATTTGTCTTGGTAGGTGCTCTGCTGCCTTATTTACAAGCGATATTCCTTTCTTTTCCAAACAACCCCCTATAGAATTTTCGTAAGCGCTGAACACTGCTGGCACGAACTTGCGTTTCCTGTCCAAAACAAGCACAATGAGATGGTTGGCTGACATGAACAATAAATATGGCAGTGCGCTAGGTGACGTCACAACGTTGAGGAGTTTGTCACCTGAGACGAGTGAAGCAATCAGCTTGACAATGGTGACTGGAACTCCTCAGCATTTCCCGAACGAGCTTTGACTTTACCGGTCATATACAGTATGTTAAGGTCATTTCAAGAGACTACTTTTGTAAAACTAGCATGTCTGTATCCCTCGCGTCTGGCCTCTGAACATCCCATATATAGCCTGAGTAAATGTTTTGGCTGGCAGAGGAAAGCTGTTGAAAACCATTTGTAACCTCCCCTGAATCAGATGCATTCCTCATGTGATAATACACTGCAATGTCAATGAAACTTGGGCAGTGTTTGCCATCCATCACATCTGCGCTTTGGAACATGACAGTCCACAAAAAATTAAGCTGCCCCAGTGATTGGGTTAGCGGCCTTTCATATCAATTACACTGCGGTTTGTTGAAGCTTTCAGTCCGTCAAAACTCTGGGTCTGCGAGAGTCAGATGAGAATACAAGTTATCTTGGCTGGAAGGTGGAAAATATGCAATAGCGCAGAATGTTTTGTGAGTGAATGGACTATGGGAACACGGGGGAATGACATTGTGAAACCGACAGTGGATAAAATCCATGCGTTTAAAACTTTACAGCAATCACAGTATGTCTAATTTCAGATGGCTGTGAAAGACATACTGTAACCAGATTTCATGTTTTATAAGAAAAGTAGATTTTATGCATTTACATTTTCAACTCTACACCCATCTTTAAGAAATGTTTCTTGCTTCATGTCCACAATCAGGTTTCGTTACAAAACATAATGAGATGCAAGTTGGATAAGTGACTGATTTGGAATATTCCACTAGTGAAGTACACGGGAGATTTAACTTATAATCGATTCAAAAAGATTTTGCAGCAATATCATTAGCAATAGTGCTTCTAGTCTAATTTTGAAATACTGCAGTACTTTCCTCAGTAATTTTGACTTTTTCTCCAAATTCTGAGTTATATTTTTATAGTAGAGCTGTCAGTTTAAAGCATTACCTTAATTAATTCGTTATGAAAAAATAACGTGATGACTCGAAACAGGTGAACTAATTCTAGTACAGAACCTAATATGATGTTGTGCATGCGCGACTGAACGAATCACTCCCCGAGACGACTCGTTCTTCCCGAGTCACATTAAAGATTTGTGCAAAATGAATGAATCGTTCAAGAACGACCCATCATTAATTCGTAGCATCGTGGACGCGCATCCCAGAGCCTGTGCTACACGAGCTTTTGTGCTTAAAAAGTATACAAATTTTTATTTAAAAAAAAAAAATGACCTATCGCTTCACTAGATAAGACCCTTCTTCTGGAAGTGGAGTTCTCCTTAAATATTGTGTTATATTTTAAACACAATATTGTCTGTTTTTGCTCAATAACAATACTACCTATAAAGCCAGAGCCAAACTGTTTTGCATCTATGAGCAACACAGTGGTGTTTAGTTTCTGAATGAATCCGCGTTTTGAATAAATTGTGTGAATCAATGACTCAAAGGCCCATTCATACTGTTTACTGAATTCCTAAATGAATCAGCTATTTGAACAAATCGAACGCATGAATACAGACATAAAGAAATTTACCACCACCTGCTGGCAGTTTTAGTTTATTATTTAGAGTATTATGTAATTTTAAAAAAAGGGGAAAAACGTAATTATCTCATCATTTACTGAAACCTGAAAGACTTACCAATGACTGTAATACATTTTATGTTGAATCAAATATTTCTTTCTAAAGCTACTGTTTGTAATGTAAACATTTTAATCGACTGACAGCCCTAATAAATACCCTTTTTTACCATGGAATAAAAATAATAAGGTAATTACAACCTTTTATCTCATATTTCTGACTTTTTTCTTTATATCTCAGATGTATAATTCAGACTTTTCTTCTCAGAATAATATAGAGTTTATATTGCAATTCTGAATTTATATCTCATAAGTTTATAGCCTATCTCTCAATTGTGAGTGAAAGATACTGTATCAACTCTAAATTGAAAGGAAAAAGTCAGAATTGTGAGGGGGAAAAAAGCAATTACCTTTTTCATTTTTTATCCAGTGATGTAAACAATTTGGAACAATATGTTCCATACACACTTTACTCATCTTTCACGACACATTACCGTAGTGCTGGGTAATAAACTGGTTCAAACGGTAAACCGATTTGAATTATGAACATATGAGCGGCTCCTTGTTAACTGCATACACTTCTGACTAACGGTTAGATAACTATTAATAACACAACTAATTCTTTAACTGGGCAAATAAACCAACTGTAAATGGCCATTAACAAAAGTCAAATATGCTGAAGATGAACGCAAAAAGGAGAAGGCAGAGCAAGATGATTGTTCACGATGTGCGAAAAATTAGAAGAAAATCCTAAATACTGAATTAAGGCCCGCTCACACCAAGAACAATAACGATAACTATAACTATAATATAACGTTCTAAAAATCGTTTCAAATTTAAGAGAAAAGCAGAGTTCACACCAAGACTATAACGATACAGAGGAACGATATCGTTGGAATTACTTTCAGAACAACTTTTTTACAGCTGATGAACGATAAAACACTGACAGCTAATCAAACTTCATTTAAATGTACAGAGCTTGTGGATTTGAACTAGCAAGCGACATCGTAGAGAAGCAAACAGACATTGCACAGCAAACAGAGAAACATAAAACATAAAATTACCTCAGGAATTCAGCGCTAGTTTGGAAAAAATAGTCTTGCCTCCTTTGAAGTTGCAGTAGAAAAGAGTACGTGTTGTTATTATTCCACTACACTGACTACAATAGAGATCAGCTAGATTCACTGTTTAGATGCGCTCGAAACGTCGATGCTGAGGACACCTACTGGTTGAAGTCGTGTAAATGCAACAAAAAACAGACAAATATACTTATCCCTGCATTTATAGTTATCCTTCTTGGTGTGAACGGCCTTTAGGGTGGGGTTTATATTAATGTATCTCTGAGGGGAACTCACTACTGTCTTTAGAAAGTTTAATTGGTATTTCCCTCTCATCTTACCTCTGTATAATCCATAATAATGTAGTATTTAAAAACGCAGCGCTGCTTGTTTACAGTGGTAACCAAGGAAACACTGTATTGCTGCTGTTCCATAAGCACCACCTGCTGTCAGAGAGTGAATTTGCCTCTCATTTAGCCCATCTGCTGTTTCTGTTTCGTTCAAATATGTTTTATGCAACCCATCCTCATAAAAATACATGCCTCTATATACATTTCTGCAACACCAGCAGTTTCAAAGTGAAATGTCCAGACAGTGGCGCTAAAACACGTTCAATATGTGACCTGGCACATTTTTATTATGTTGGTACAAACAGGTATTGCTGCATTTTTATTACGCTGCTTGAGATTTCAAATATCCAGGGAGTGTCGCTAAAGGTTAATGCTCTATCATGTTGGAAATATCCACTACACCAAACTTAACTCTAAACCTACCCGATAGTGTTAACAAATGCAAATGTGATATAAAACGTATTTGTTGATTCAGCCATGCTGTTTTAACATCTTTATGCAGATTTAAGCTGTATTGTCAAATCTACTGAATTTAAAAAAAAAACTCATGCATTTGAATTTGTATATGTGACGACAACTTTCAAAAGTATTAGTTTTCAAATCACGCAGGATGTTGCAATTGTTTTGAAGTCATAACATAATATTCAGCAAGTAATTGTGTGAAAATTAGGCTTTATTAATCAAAACTGTGTACCTGTAAATTATATTTTGTGTGAAAAGGAATAAAAGTTGTCAGAGTTTTGCTGCCTCTAGTGTTCATTTTAACTGGAAACTGCAGTGATTCGTACATATCGGTTTATTATTATTATTATTATTATTATTATTATTATTATTTAGAAATGTATATAGAGGCATGTATTTCCAATGACTAAAATGCAGTGGTTCTGCAACTGTTTCATCCAGTCTGATAAAGGCACAGTCAGGGAAAACCCATGATAAAGCACTACATTATGGGATTGCTTTGTTTACCATGAATATGCAGTGCTGCCTTAGAATTTGGCCAATGTATGGCATAGTCACACTGCCTTCCTTTTAAAACAGCCTTCACATGGGAAGTACGTCTATGGTGCTGTAAAATGCTGCCTACATAGGCAGCTCACTAAGTTTTTGAACAGAACCTTATAGACCATCTGACCTTTAAGTGTGAACGTGAGGTCTCTCAGGTCTAGAACATATGTGTAGTCTCTGGTGCCTTTACATTTATTTTTCTTTCACGGGTGAGTGAATAATTGGCTTGTTTCACTATTATTGTTAATATTCTCTGTTGTCCCAAATTCCATGGCAGTCCTTCTTGTCTACTTGGCCTGTATTCATTTTCCAGGGAAACCCTATTGTACAAATACTGTCTTATTCTAATCTCTTTCAGCTCAAATCAAGCAATTTAAAAAACATTTAATATAAAAGAACCTGGGGCATATTTCAAAGTATTTTGTGTTTCAAATCCAAACCCAAATTTAGCATTTTTTCATTAGATGTAGTTATGTAGTTGACCCTCACAATGATTTATAGTCATGGATTACATCAGTTACTATTTTTTAAATTACATAATTTCTTAATTTCTTCAAAACATCACTGGCTTAATAATTGTTCTAAGTGACACTACTTGCATATCTGCAGCAATGTTCTCTTTTAAGTTATTTTAGGCTAGTTGGGACACCATTTTGGGCAATATTATTGATCTAACAGGTATTTCTATCTGCAGTAGGTGAAGCAATTGACATTTTTCCAGTGTATTTGGTTGCTTACCTTTGCAGGCACGTCTGTGTGAGATGGCCTTGGTCATGTCTCTGTAGTAGCCCTCTTTACAGTAGTGGCAGTGGCGTCCGGCTGTGTTGTGTCTGCAGTTGAGACAGACTCCTCCACTCCTGCGGCCCGATAGCTTATACAGCTCCATGTTGAAGCGGCAGCGGCGGGCATGTAGGTTACAGTGACAGGCTTTCAGAGAGATGGACATTGGGAAGACAAAATGAAAGAGAGCAGTTTAATACCAGCAACTGAATTCTTAGAAATACATTATCATGTCTGTCTGTATTTAAAAATACACTCTATCCAGTGAAACAGTCGTCTTGTCTGAATCAGGAGAGAAATATACACAGATCCCATTCACTGCAGAGGATCCATTGGTGAGCAAGTGATGTAATGCTAAATTTCTCCAAATCTGTACCTATGAAGAAACAAACTAATCTAGATCTTGAATGGCCATTTTCCGCCAATTTTTATTTTTGGGTGAACTATTCCTTTAATTCACAGGAAATTGCCCTAGTAAAAGGCAAATGACTGCGAGAACACATTCCCACATTTTTACAAATGCTTATCTGTAAAATACCCATGACGCACATATTCACCCTCACAGAGTATCATATATTTTAGTGAACAACCATTGAATTGCTTTATTGCCGTAGTATTCTTCAGGGCATGTCGCTCCTGGCAGTGTAAAATTTAAATCTGATGTGATGTGAAATCATTGAGGTGGTGTTTTCTGTCGCCTGGTGACCATAGAAGACCCTTAACACAGTGGGAGAGAGGAGAGGCCAGAGTCATTGAGACGTTTGACTAGTATCCTGAGATAGCTTTATTATTTTAATGACATCACTGGATCTCTGGGCGTCCATCCATTTACAGCATTTCATTAACAGACAACGGCTTCATAAAACACCCCGCTCCAGATCCTGTGCTCACACACACCTGCTCATGACTGTGACCTCTGACCTCTCCTGACCATTGGAGTTCAGGCTTCATCTATCTATTGCTCTCTAGCTCGTTCTATCGATCATTCTATTGTTCTGTTGTTCTA